>OMOV01028838.1:0-13122 GCA_900312565.1 Beryx splendens | reverse complement strand
TTCCGATCTTGGCTCTTGTCAAGGTAAAGCCTTTGCCCCCAGTCTGGGCGCTAACGTTTCAGCGAGAATATTTTTACTGTAAGGCCAAAGCCGGAACCTCTTCAAACCTGACAGGCACTTGTGTGCAATGTCATGGAAATCTGACTGGTGGCAATTTGTTATGCGTATTTATGAAAGTAAATAGCTACCTGCATAGTTCACATGACCAGATGCACAGTACAGTTAAACAGCTCCACTTGCAAGCTGAGTTTAAATTTAAAGCATAAACAGTGCCAGCAGTGGGTCACTTTCAGGTGCCACTGGCGTTTTAAAGGAGAGAGCTACTCATGCCATCATGTAAGCGGACATAGTTGATAAATTATTTGCTCTTACCAACACATTTTGCCAAAGCGTTATGTTATTGTTGAACTGAAAGCACCCGTGGAAGAAAAGCCTCATCTCCCACTCTAGGAACTGCGTTCATAGGTCAGAATGTTGATCTGAGGGAGATCCACATCGGATTAAAACGTTGTCATTGATCTCTCCCTGCTCTCACTTTTGGCCGGCTTTAAATGATGCTTTGCAGGGAGTGAAACGGAACCACCTTGACACCAAAATACAATCTATATTTTCTTTATTCTTTGTAAAAATGCTCCTACTCAGTGCACGAGTTGTGTGACTGGATCAGTTACATTAGGGTCGCTGTCTGACCTGGGTGCTTTGAAACTTTGTCTTTGGCAGCTTGAATACCAAAATGATGGAACGAGTTGGTTCCTTTTTGAAAATATATCAGGCCACAGTACAACTCTAGTCTATTTGATACACAGACACCCAAACTCACTGGACTGGTAAGGTTGCTTTGAAATTGTAATAGGTTTTTATATTGGCTTTATTGTTAGCCTCTGTAACCGTAATTAGCCATTATTTCAGGTTGTGTGAAATGTTTGTGTTTGTAATCTCATAGTTAAAATGCCCTTTTCCTTTCCCTTACCCAGACGGCCAGTATTCAAGATTTTTCAGTTCGCTGAACAGTTTACATTTTACTGTTTGCATGACCCCCGTGTCTGAGGAGCTAACAGACTGTATGAAATCTGTCAAGGCATATGATAGAAATACACTCGATTCATATTTTCAGTTACTCAGCGTTTAGTGCTCTAGTAGGACAATAATGTTGTACAAGGAAACAAACAACATATGTGCCTAGCGGCAGTATTCTTCTCCTATCTACTGCTTGAGGCAACATCTTAAAAATAAATGCTGGTCAGGAAGAGCTTTAATCCAAAGTGCCTTACTGTAGTGAGTGCAAACATTTTTATCGCATGGGTTCAGTGGGAATCAAACTGAGTTAGGAAGCACTGCATGTTGAGCATGAGGAGGAAGTCTGTGACTAAGACTTTTTCTACTTTCAGAGAACTCATCCTCTCGTTCAGTCCGGCTCATGTACAACTGTGTGGAGAAGTGTGCTTGGTTTAGCGTTGCTCTTCACACTCAAGAAAATACTGCAACCCCTGAATCTGATTGCTGGTTTTGATGAAAGAAGTATTGGTGAAAATGTATTCCAAAGCATGCATTTCTTGGAAATGTTTTGAAGTTTGTTACTTTTTTACTTTTTGTAGATCACAGGCTTGAGCATGTTTATGCACCCTGTATGTTTATAGACGATGTTAGTGTGGATTATACAGTGTGATCTTTTTGTGATTGTCCTGTGGCACATTGTGGACTTGCTTCATCGTGGTTTGACCCTGCAGTTCCCCATTTTGTTTCAACGCCCTGGGTGTGATGGGGTTGTGGAAAATAACCACTTCAGAAGTCTGTCAGTTGGTACAAAAGCTTTATTTGAGAATTGCGGGAGAACAGGCTGAAATGAGGAAATGTGCACTGAGCTTATAGACTCTAATGCTGATGTGTGTCATGGTAATGTACTGCACACAAGTTTCATTCGAACTGGTACAAAGCAATTTATCATAGCTGTAACTGTTACATAAAGCGGAGAAGGAGGAGGTGTAGAAGACCAATATTTTCCCACCTTGCAGACTATAGTTTATTAGTTTCCATCTCCAAAATGGCGGTTACACCTCTCCAAAGCATTGGTTGTTTATGTATTTAAACGTACAAGATGCTGCTTCTTGGAGACTGTCAAAGAGGGTGAAATCATACAGTCACTGAACGTTGAATGCACACACCTTTTCAGCAACTTCTGGCTCACTTGTGCAGTTTTATGTCAGAGATTATTCACTTTTTAATGAACTCTTAAGTTATATAATGCAAAGGACGTCATGGAAGTGTTGGAGCCACTGCTTTCCTTGGTGATTTTTGATATTTTGTCAGGATTGACAGATCATGGGAAACAGTGACGTGTTCCTTTGTTGTATGTGCGGTTTATATATTTTACCCAGCGTAAACTATATATAGAAGTTTCACTGCTGTGTGAACACACGCCTTTTAAGCAGTTTTTCAATCTTGTATTAAGTGTTTACATGTTTGATGGTGTTGCAGTTTGTTTGCTTGTCTGTGTGCTTTTAGCAGGTCAATAAGTTGCAACTTTTTGGCCTGCTAAGATTAAGCAGGATTTATGTTGCCAGTTTGGTGAATAAACACATCTTTTGGATGAATTGTGATGTTCATGTTTTTATTATTGTTATTATTACAAAACACTAGTGTTATACAAACGCATTTATGATGGACTCTTTAAAATAGTTAAGGAAGTCAGAAGGAAAACCACACAGGAAATGTGTCAGGATGTAGCAGCAAAAAAGATGGAGCACAAACGTGAGCATAGTGTCAGTCAGTAGCCAGTGAGGCCCATGGCCAGGCATCAGAAGAGGACACAGAAACTCCTCTCTCTGACTTCCTCCGATGTTCTTGTTCTTGTTGCTGCCAGGGCTCGTTTGGTAGCTTCTCTGAATATGTCCACCACATTCTCCCTTAACTTGGCAGAGCACTCTATATACAGCTTGGCATTGATTTTCTGTCTGCCCTCTTCTCCCTGCCAGAACAGCAAAGTTACAACACACGTTTTGCAAGAAGTACTTAATACAGTCGGTAAAAATGTCATTTAGTTGTGCATCATGAATGTGCTAATGTGCTATAACATAGGTCCCACTCCCAAGTATGAGTGCACACATATACTGTCTGGTACTTAGCTGATACCAGGCTCAAATAAGATATTGTCTCAGAGAATTTCCCTATGCTAAAATGCAATCATGTTGTACTCTGTATAGGCTGATAGCTTAGTAAACGAATGGGTATCAGCAGTGAACAGTGGAAACAGTGCATGGCTAATCTCAATCCGGCCACCCAGTCAATCAGTCACTACAGTTACTGTGTTACTAAATTGGACCCAGAGGAGTTCGGTAGGCCTGATACCTGGATATATGTGACCTGGTTCTGGCCTGAGGACCAGAGTTTCCTGGTCAAGATCTTGTCTTTCCGTAGGTCTGCCTTGCACCCTATGAGGATGATGGGCACCCCTTGGCAGAAGTGCTGCACCTCAGGGTACCACTAAGAGATATTAAACACATATACATCGTAATATTAATGAGAAGCACAAAACAACATGATATTGCATAAGTCAGGGTGGGGCTCAATTTATTCTCTGCTGAGTCAACTGAGGAAATGTGTTTTCTCATATTTGTAAAGGGGGAAAATGCCATCCAATCTGTAATGAAATAAGTGAGAATGAAGTCTTCAGCGACTAAATGGCAGTTTCAACTTGAAGTAAGTGAGTTGAAAGTGAATTTGCTCCAATCCTGATATCAGTGTTCCCTACAGGAACAGACACTACTGGCACAACAGAGGAATACCTTTATGAAGACATTATCAAAGCTCGAAGGGCACATGACATCATAGCAGATCAGCACCGTGTTGGCATTCTGGTAGGAGAGAGGCCGCAGCCGATCATAATCCTCTTGACCTGATATTAACAACATCAATTCCTGCATTTGAAATCACAAAGTCCACCGCTGTCAATATCAGCATCCTGCCTGCCAAACTCCACCTTTACTAAATTCACAAATCCAACGGGCCATGATAAATCAAAATGAAACAAAAAGTATGATTCAGCCACATTTAGAAACCATGCACTTTCATTTGATTCGGTGCAGGCGGTCTTACAGAAGGTGTGAGTAATGCTGAGTTACGGCACAAATGTAATTAAGAAGTTATAATTATAAATGATTGCCTTTCTGAAAAATACTTTGACTTTCAGAGGGACCAAAGACCAAAGTAGCATTTCTGTGATGATTTTGAGAAATGACATGACACACCCACCACCGACCTGGGATACCTGTTTAGCAAGGTGTTTTCAAAAGTGTATAGAGAGAAATGTTACCTGCAGTATCATAGAGATTTAGACAAAACTGTTGCCCTCTGTACCTCACACTGGCAACACTCTTCTCAAACACCGACGGGACATGTTCCTGAAAGAAAACCCCTTTTTGTCTCTCTATACTTTACTGCACATGTTCATTAGAATTAAAACATCTTGGCCTATTTTCTTCCATGTTAAAAGGGAGTTTTAATTCAAACATTGAGATGAAAATACTGAAAACACTATAGCCATGTCTAAATGAACTGTGTTGCCTTACCTCTGGAAAGTCTCCTTTAGTGTAAACCGTGAGGAGCGAGGTTTTCCCACACCCTCTGTCTCCTACAATAACAACCTTGAATTCCTCTTGCTGCCTGGCATGTCCTTCGCGTTCCCCTGATCCTTTCTGGGTCATGTTTTCTGGAGAGACAGATGGGGAAGGATGCCTCCACTGAGTGCAGACTGTGTGGAGATAAACCAGAGATAAACAGAGGCTGAGGCTGTGGCGAAGCAGGAAGGTATGGTTACATTATACAGATGGCAGAACAGAGATGGACTTCCCTCCACCTCCACTTTATAAACAACGTGATGGAGGAGGTTGCATGACCAGATGAGAGGTATGGAAATGCTTATTAGGAAACAGGAGCACCCACACCCTTTAAACCTGTTGATAGTCCCACCTTCTCCTAATAGGACGTCCCACCTCCTACAGTACCTGGGCAGCTCAGCCACAAAAATGACTGTCACCATCGACAGCTCTCTGTCATTACTATGGAATGAATGAAATGTAATCATCATCGTCACTGTAACTGAATTTGAAATAAACTCAGAGAGCTTTTTATTTCATTTTCATTTTCAGTGCAAATTGATGTGCTGTTTTGATTATCAGTAAGGACTGTAAGTATGTCCCAAGTGGAACAGGGCTGTCGTTATAGTCTATTTAAAGACGCGCAAGCAGTATTGCGACACCTAATGGACAAATGTATGCCTTGAATTAAAATCCCAATGCAGATAGCCTAAAATTATATTTGGTTTAAATAGACCTAAAGGTTCAGCACCAGATCTAAATCTTTTTAGCGTTTGCAGATGGAAAACAATCCTAACGTGAACACAGCTCTTTGTTGCAATCTATAGGCCCACAGCCATTAACAGTATGTAGCCTATATGGTAATATCATTTCATTTGAGAATTATTATAATTTTTGTGACGGAGCTATGAATTAGGAATTTAACAGCAAGTCTCACCATCCAGTGCAGAGAAAAATAACTAGTTTTCCTATAATACATTTTCAGAGGATCAGACGCACTTCAAGTCTCAAGGCATGTTTTTTGTAAATTTTCAATAGACCCTAGTTTTATTAGATTGCTTACCAACAAACGTATTATTAGGGTGCATAAAATCAACCTTAAATTCCTGTCGATGCTGTCACCTCTTACCCTCCCATTTTGTTTTTCTCAATCTCACCGGAGGATCTGTATTTCCTCAGCCTCACTTGGCGGAAGGATCCATAAACAAACCTGGACGACCTTCTGTAAACACCGACGACCACAGCGTCAACAGGTGCACAATGTAGATCCATGAAAGGATGGCATTTTGGTGCAGGTAAGCGAGATTGAAAAAAAAACATGTCTTTGTTAAACTTTAGTGTGGTTATTCATGTTTTATTTTACAGCCTTAAATACGCGGTGTTATCTTTTAGAGGAGAAGGATACAGGTGATCCTCTCCATCACCTGTTGGGGCGTGTTAACCTACAATGGAGGACCAGCGGCTCTATAACAAGCTAGCAGGTAGACTAAAGCTGGAGAAGATGATCAGACGACCAGCGTGTGTTTGTTATATCTTCAGGTTTTGGTGAATGTAATGGAAAGCGAACAACAACAGACTGCCGAGAGAGAGACAGCGCCGCAGTACTGGAGAAGTTGCAAGTTGATCATAGACCCTTCGCTGACAAATGGACTCTACAAAGTGTACCGCTATGATGGACAGCACTTCAGCTTACCCGTGAGCGCGTCAACTCATCTTATTATTGCTTCACCTTCCAGTCTTAAAAAGATCATATTAACAAGGTCTACCATATGGTGGTAAACTATTCCCACAGACGTTAACATTAACATAATACCTGCTGTGCACCCCAGGTTGAGGACTTAGGAGTGTTTCCTGTGAGTGCAGTCAGGGACCCCCGCATCTGCCGCCTGTGGAGCAAATGTGACAGGACTGACCTTTTGGTTCCTAAATTCAAGGTGTGGAATTTAACCATGATTATAGTCACTACGATGATGATGATGATGATGATAATAACAATACGTTGTAGTATTTCAAGTGTTATTAGGCTACTATTAGTAGTAATAGGCCTAGTATTATTGGTGTTACTATTAATATTACTATTATTAGTATTAGTATAATTTGTTTACCTTTCATTCCAGATTGATGAATGTTACGTTGGCCCTATTCCTCCCAAAGAAGTGACATTTTCCAGGTTGAATGATAATGTAAGGGAGGGCTTCCTGACCGACATGTGCAAGAAATACGGGCACACCGAAGAAGTCGAAATATTTTACAATCCCAAGAACAAGAAGCATTTAGGAATTGCCAGAGTGATTTTTGACTCTGTCAAGGCTGCAAAAGACGCTGTTCAGCACCTCCATCAGACTTCAGTGATGGGGAACATCATTCATGTGGAAATTGATCCAAAAGGTAAGACAGGAACACGCTTGATAGGAACATTTTAATATGAATTTTCATGAATTGGTAATAGCTGTTGTCAGCCTTACTTATGATTAGTTTGGATTTACCATAACATGCAACCCTCTGCAGGTGAAAACAGGGCGCGATATCTCCAGCTCCTGTTAAGTGGGCTCTATACCCCTTGGACATTGCCAGTGGGCAGCAATGAGCAAACTCTTCAAAGCCTTATTGACAATTTGCCGGTAATTTGCTGTAGCTGTTAAACATTTCTTA
Source organism: Beryx splendens (assembly GCA_900312565.1). NCBI lineage: Eukaryota > Metazoa > Chordata > Actinopteri > Beryciformes > Berycidae > Beryx > Beryx splendens. The sequence continues at coordinate 5,878 of OMOV01028838.1, read as the reverse complement.
AAGCTGTTTGTTACAGTTTGAACATTGAAGTAACTTATTGCTATGATAATTATTTACAGACCAGCTGTTAAGTTAATACATACAGTATTTGCAAGATTAAGCTTTCTCAATAAACCTCATGTTCTCTCATCTGGTTGATCTGAACCATTGTCCCCCTCTTCCAGGGCAGCACATCCACCCAGAGGCAGGGGAGCGTCTCCAGCCCCACCAGTGTCTCTACACCTCTCTCTCTGGACACAGCCTACTCCAGTATTCAATGGCAGGATACGCCCTGCAGCTTTGGGCTGACGCCATGTTCTCAGGGAACCCCCCGTACTCCTTGCCTGTCTGGAACTCCCCTCTCCCAGGACTCTTGCTACTCCAGTCTTCAGGCGACTCCGGTCCTCCAGGGGGAGCCCTCCACCTACAGTGTTCACAAACCACTAAGACGAGAGGTCTGCTATCGCAAACCTGTAAGGTATCATGGGAGATCCCGCAAAAGCTCAGACTTCAACTCCATTTTTAAGCATTTCCAGCCGCTGTTCCCCCTCCCTGCCCAAATACACGCCACAGGTAACAACCAGCAGTCTTCCTTGTGGGGTCAGAATGCACAGCCCTCTGCTCACAACAGGACAGAGCCTTCCTTTCACCTCGCCCCGCCTGATCACGAGTCCAGGGAGGTGGTCTCTTCCACCTCTAGGGCTTTACCTCTGAACTGCAACTCTCTCAGCATCTTAAGCATTAATGTCATAGATGAGAGGCAGGCAGCAGCATCCTCCCCACCTGACTTCCACGCATGCGTAACAGAGTCATCCCCGACTGCTGTTAACGCATCTCCTGGAAGCCCCCATCCAGAGACTGACAGCTTGGACTCCCGCATTGAAATGTTGCTGAAAAAGAGCCAGAGCTCCAACGCCTCATACTTTGATGGAGGGGCTTTGGAGGCAGCTGTACAAACTCAGGACAGCCCCACTTCACCTTGCTTAGCTAAATACTCTCCTGCCTCAGATTACTCACTTGATTGCACTCCAGCTCTTTGCAGGTCTTCCACAACCAGCCCACAACCCTCCCACAATGCTCTAGAGGACGTCAGCCCAACACCCCTCACTGACAATGAAGAGGATGAGACTATCCAAGCTGTTGCCTCCCTTTTGAGAAACTCCCAGTCTCCCACTGACTCTCATCTCACACATACAGAAAGGAGGGCTAATGCAAACAAGACTCCCTCAGACAAAGATGAAAAAAGACTCCAGTCATTGTTATATCCCCAGGTAATACAAGTAGAGTCCTGACATATCTTCTACGCAAATACATAATACTGACATAATGATAGTACTTTCTAAAGTCTATGTAACAGTATTTAAGTTAATGGATATGGGTATGGACTTCTAGTTGTCAGTATATGCTGCTGTGCTTCATTCATGAATCAGTCATGGTTTTTTTCTGTCTTGCCCACAGGAACTTCATGCACCAAATGAGGACAAGGAGCACTCTAATAACAAACAGTCTGTACCCAGCGAAGAGCTCTCCTCCCTGCCTCAGCCTCCTCCCTTTTCCTCTTGCAGTCTCACCACTCAACACCTTTCCTCCAAGCCTCCCCCTGCCACCTCCTCTGGACACGCTCACCCGCCAGTCACCTCTTTCCCTTTCCCGATCCCTTCTGTCCCCCCCTCTATTCCACCTTCCCCAGTTCGCCTGCCAAATGGCACTATTCCCTTTCCGCCTCCAGGCTGGATCCCGCCTCCAGGCCATCACACCGGTATCCCTGTGCCTCCTCCTCCTATCCCCCCCCCTCCCATTTTGCTTGGGCCCCCTCCACCTTTGATAGCCCCGCCCTCTGTTGCACACCCTGTGCACCCCTACCCTTTACACATGCAACCTGCTGAGCATTTGGACAAGGGAAATCCCCCAAGGCATGGCAGTGCACCCTTATCATTCTGTGGGCCGTCCTGGCCCAGTTTACCTTTTCCCAGGTTCAACCCCTTTGTGCCACCACCGGGGTATGAGCCTGTGAGGGAGAACTCTCATAAGGTCACAGTGGAAAAGGTTTTGGGAGTTATCATGGAGGAACTGAAGTCAATCATCAAAAAGGACATTACACGTAGAATGATTGAGGGGGTTGCTTTCAAGGCATTTGAGGAGTGGTGGGACTGTCAGGAGAGGAAAGCAAAGGTAAGTTCACCAGACTGTCATAGCAGTATCTCTGTAATGGCAAATGAAATACATACATACATACATACATGATTGATTGGTTGAGTAAATGAACTGTTCTGTGTTCTTTGCCATTCCTCAATGATAATGCACTTTTGAAACTGGTAGGTTCAGTATTGTTGCTATCGTGTTGTTTCATTCCTAAGTTTGCTGTGGCTCCTTTGAAAACTGGGGTGGAAACAGTGGAAGAGAAGACCAAACCAATAAATCCCCTCAGTCACATCATTGGCCAGTGCAAAAAAATTCAACTGCCTTCCTTCAAGGTAGCACTAAAACCACACAGCTTCATATGAAAGATATCAGAATTTGGCTTTTGAATTATGCCATAACTTCACATAATGTTGGCTGACCTTGTTATGCAGGTAAAAAGGAAAAGAGCCCATGATCCGACTACAGCAGAAGAGCTAGATAATGTGTCATCTTCTGCTCATGACAGTGAGAGTCATCTTAAAAATTATGGTAAGTACTTTTTATTCAGTCCCTGTATTTATATGACCCTCACTGATCATCTGCTGTAGACTGTAGCTTACTCAAATGTGTTACTCTCTTTCCATGTGGCTTTAGAAGTGAAACAGGGGGATGATATAGCGAGACCTACATCTGAAAGAGCTAAACCGGTTGGAGTCGGCTGTCCATCTCTGAAACGCAGGCATGCAAGACCGCTTGAGCTTGACAGTGATGCTGGTGAAGAGGAAGAAGAGGACAACACACTGAGAGACGAAGAAATTATATTAGGCAGAGAGGAGAATACTATGCCAGTCGATCATGTTCCTAAAGCCCAGGTAAATAGGGATTTTGCATGAAAAGTTGTCTAATAGTAGAATTACAAATAATGCCCCAATTCAAAACTAAATCGGTGTAACAACACCATTTGAATGAAGTCATTTGAATGGTGTGTTATACCGTTGTAAAAACATTATGGATTAGGGAGATTTTCATCAAGCACCTACAGTAACATTTTTTACTACTTTAATACTTTTCCATTGGTTAATATGCAGGTTGATACACTGGAATATTTTATTTTTAAAATAAAGTGTTACTGAAAACTTCATTAACTGTGGTCTTGATCCAAGAATTAATATGTGAAAACAAAAAATCTAATCTAATGAAAATTTTAAAATGTTAATTTCAGATGTACAGTATGTAAATCATGATGGGTTACAAAAAAAACTAAAAAGTTGATTTCCCACACACATATTGTCAAGTTCTTCCACAATCTATGTAAATATATAATATTTATATGGCCAAATAAATTCTTGATTAAATAAAGTATAACATATTTAAGACTGCATAGTGTAACTGGTCACTCTGTTACTTTCATTAGTGTGACATAGGTGATGATAATGATGGTGATGGTGATGATGATGATGATCAAGAGGAGGAAGAGGAGGTGGTACAAAAACACACCAAGGCTGACAGTGGCTTCATCTGCAGACCTACTGATGGAGAGCGGTTCTCAGATAGCGGTATGTTAAAAGATCAGGCAGTTGTAGCATTGTAGCTGCAAGCTGTGTAAATAATGTAATAAATACTTGACAACAGTTGACGTTTTCTTTTGTTTCCAATTGAAGCGAGTCTTTCAGAGACCAGCTCCTCAGAAGAAAGCGAATGCTCTTCCGACTTCGACTCGGCTGACTCCTACTCCTCAGACAGCACCGACTTGTCCTACTCTGACCTCAGCTCTGAAGAGGAGGAAGACACAGAGGAGGATGACAAGGAGGCCAGAAGTGTGGAGTATATAGTGATATCATCAGACGAGGAGTCGATGGAGATCGAGTCCCCCGTCACCCCCTCAGCCCCCCTCACCCCCGGAGCTCAGCTGGAGCTGGAGCTGGGCCTGCAGGACTGGTCAGTGGGGGCTCATAGCGAAGAACCAGAGGAGGACAGGTACACATCTTGTCAACATGACCCCCATGATCTGGATGCATTGATGGAGTTCCGAACCAGCGGACACCAGGACCAGGACCTCCAGCCCTCATCACCTATAAGACTTCCAGGTGTGCTGTATCCCAAGAGTTGGAAATAATTCACAGCATCAGGACAGGTCAGATAGTGTCAGCTAAGGTGTCAATCATCCTGATTGTTTCAACTTTCTTCTATAAAATAAACCATGGAAAATATTTCCAAATATTATTTGACCTAGATCTGCTTCATACATATTAACTCTGGGGGGTAAGTGTCAGATTATCAACTTCACAGATTGCTCTAATAACTTGATCATCATTAATTATCTTCATAATTTAGAAAAAGATGTATTAGATGCAAAATTATTGAGGATATGATGAAAAAGCAACAGATAATTTATAATATTTTCATGTGATTTATTTAGTAACAGTGGAGCCCAACTTTGATGTGGAGCTGCAGAGTCCTGAATGGAGGGTGGAGTCGCTGGAGACCATAGAAATCCTGAGGCCCCTCACTCCTACTGGCTGCCTGGTAGACAGTGACCCTGACCTGCTGATAAGGACCAAACCATCGCCCCCCGCTGTGGAGGAGGTGGAACCACCACACACACCTGGCAAGGGAGTAGCGGCTCAAGTGGAGAGTGAGGACTCTGCGGGCGAACTCCTCTCTCTGTCTCCAACAAGCAGTGAGGCTGATCTGTCTCCCTCTGAACCCCAGGCTTCATACGCAGCGTACCAGGACATGCCCCAAACCCCCGGCACAGAGGAGAGGGGTGGATGGACTCCATACAGGTCTGGGAGAGTTCCAGCCACGCCAGGCAGAGAGACAACCCTGTCAGAGGGAAGCACAGCGAGGAGTCCACCTCTCAGCAGCCCACTCCCTGTTCCTTCCTTGTCCAACAGTCTCTACATCAGGACGCCACAGACGCCTGGAAGAGACATCATCCTCCCCCGAAGAGCCATAGTCCACAGGAGGAAGACAGTGACCGCCTCGCAGGGAAGAAATGCCTTCTTGCCCCTTTTGTGTGATGAGTCTGTCAGAGGCTCTCCCATCGCACTGTCCTCTCCCTGCAGCCTCTCCGACTCGTCAGCAGAGACTCCTGATGGGAAGAGTGTGCGGATCGGTTCTGGTGCGAGGATGAAGCCGCTGCAGGGGCTGGAGAATATGCCGGGCCTTCTGGACGAGGAGAATAGGAGAGAGATGGAGAAGTGCTTATTGAGTAGAAAACAACGGAGGTGGCAGAAGATGAGGAGGAGGAAAATGCGACAGTGGCGACGACAGAGATCGCTAAAAAGAGTCACGGCACTCTCCTCCCCCAATTGTCCTCACAGGTGCCGCTCGCTCTGGGAGGAGATGAGAATCCTCCACAGTGTTTGGAGGGAGGGCCTTGATGAAGAAGATATAAGGCTGCTGCAGGTTACATATGAGAGGCTGCAACAACAGGATAGTGGTTTTGGTTGGATTAGCGACATCGTGTGGATAGCTCATCCTCATATCCTTTTAAACACACAGGTGATGAATTAAAAACAGAGCAAGGAAGACTTACACTCACCGCTAAGTCAGTGACGATGTATGACAGAGCATGACATGTCAGAGGACTATCTTATAGGTTGTTTCTGGGTTCAGGTCATATTTTTGACAATAATTAAAGGGCTGCCCAATAAATTTTGAAAAAAATCTAAATTAGAATAAAAGCAATTCTGTCATGCCCAAATGAAGTTTCATTTCCTAATTTATTTTGGCAAAAAACAACAACAACAGCCTGATGTTCATTGCATAACTG
>OMOV01028753.1:9342-23237 GCA_900312565.1 Beryx splendens | reverse complement strand
CAAACAGAGACTCCTTTGGGTAATATCAACACGCAAAGAGCATGCGCACACAGGCACACGCAGACACACACACACCTGCAGAAACACACAGACACATTGGATGTACTAGACACATTTCCGCTGCAGATACCAACTGTAGTAATGAACTTAGTTATAAAATTACTGGCCCACATCGAGTACCAGATCCATTAATTATACTGAATACTATAGAATTAGACGATTAGTTTGAAGCCACTGAACAAAAATTGTCATGTGGCTCTTGGTATTTTAATATTAGGACATTTTTTCCACATGCCCTATTTTAACCTGGTATCAACCTGGTATCCAATACAATTACTTGCACATTCAAAGCAACATTGTAACCAGTCAGTCAGTCAGTCAGAGACAAATGCTAACACACATACAGTATATATACAATTTTCATCACACATCCTCTATTACGGACCTGTCTGAGCCTGCCGCCAGCTTGTTTTGCTCCAAAATGGTTTCCTGGATGCAGTCTTCCAACATGCGCACGTGCGTATCACTGTAAAATTCACACAAAAAGAACATGGCATTAGCACGGCCTTCGATAAAAAGCGCTATAATGCATACTGAGAGATTCATTTGTATGTATTATCGACTGATGGGATAAATAAAGACCATAACATAAGAGTACACACGCAACATAAAAAGCACTGATGGAGGTACATATTTCTATTCACTTACTAACACAAAGAGGGAATTTCTGATTACATGTAATTTGGCATTAAGTTGTTTGTTTCATGTTTCAGTCAATTCTTTGGGGCTTGACAACTCCGTACGGTTTCACAGTCTAACCCACCAGAGCAGGGAACAGCCAGTTGCTCTTCCCCGGGATCTCAGTGTTTTCTCTAGACACGTTTTCAGCAGTGAGGGGGATCCGGGAAATTTACATCCTGGGATCTAGTCTGTTCTCCATGTCAGATTCAGAACCCGTTGCAGTCAGGCTGGACCTCGGTACACTGGACTACTGCATCTCCAGACCGCACTCTATCTGCACTACATGGGAGAGTTTTTTGTGCTACATCTACTGTGCAAATTCTGTGATGTTCCAGATCCAATCAGCCGAGCAAAATCCCTTGCACACCTGTTGGACTTGGCGAAACGATTCTGATTTGCGTACTGTAGTATATAAACTAAATGCAATGCAACGTCCCTATATGTGTTTGAAAGAGCGCATTTAATCAGGATAACACAAAACACAGCATAAAGTGGCAAATGAAGGAAGACGAAGATCTCCATTAGAAATTATGTGGGAGTTTTGTGTCAAAAACGCCTGAAATTGTGAAAAAAATTAGTAGATTAGTAGAAGTTTTGGTCAATGGCTGGTGTTAATTCCCTACTCCGTTGACCTTTTAGCGTTGGTGAGACAGATAATGCGGCCCCTATTGGCAACCCTCTCAGCCGTGTCCATCAGGGCGGTGCGCTTCTCGTGCTGCAACTCGGTGATCTTGCATAACGACTCCACCGCAGCGACCAACCCATGCAGGATGCTGCAGCACTCGGGGTCCTCGCGTGGGTTAGGTGGCCCAACGGCCGCCAGAGCTGACATGAGCTACCCCGGACAGAGAGAGAGAGAGAAGAAGAAGCTGTGTATTAACCACATAATCATGCTGCGAGTCCAGCTCCTCTGCAAAACGCGGTCACTGTTGTTTATTGGAAACACAGATCAGTTTTGACACCTGACTAAAAAAAGTATGATAAAAATAAATTCTCCACAATGTGGTAAATGTATTCGAACACCCATTTTGACATGTGAAATTTCACTTACTAACACAAAGAGGGAAATGTCTCCACATTAATCAGCAGCTGTGGCAGGTAGAGCAAAAACTTCCCATCCTGGACATTAAGCATTACTGAGTTTTACCAACAAGCAGTGTGTTACCTCATGAGTGCTCTGGTCTTCCTGCCGCCAACTATTCAAGATGTGGAACTCTGAATCACTCACAATGTAATTGACCTGCAAAATAATGAGGTGGCAGAATATGTCAACCAACACACTTTCAATGGCAAGGCTGTGGTTATTAGGGCCGTCACTGGTGCACAAGGATATACAGCAGACTATGTGATGATTGGAACAGTGTGAAGCCTAACTACAGGGTGAAGCTGCCCCTCATTAGTCATTAACCTTAATTTTATTTTTTAGCAATGCCCGGATTCACACACACATAGTTATGATGTATACAACAAGAAAGTACAGTCTTCCACTGTAGTAACCGTGCAGCTGTACTGGAGCAGAGGGGTAAAATGTCCTCCTGTCCCAACACACACACACACACACACACACACCACCTAGTTTTAATGGGACCACTGGTGGGCAAACAGCCTCCTACGTCTTGAGGCCACTTCACCCAGCAAACTTCAGCCCAAGGTAAAAAAAGAGAAAACGAGAGAAGCTAACCAGTTTGTTGGTTGGGTACACATCGTAGAGGATTCGGCAGTACTCCATGGAGCACTCCACAGCACAGGTCCAGAGGGACTTGGACACAGGGGCCAACGGTATGACCCCCTGAGCTCGGCTCTTCGTCAGCACGTCACACTCGACCTGCTGGCGACTAGACTCAGCCATGTAGGGACAGTGGTCCACCACAAAGGCCGTCTTGTGAGCGACGGAGAACATCTTCATTTTGCTGATCTGCATGTGGGTGGACATCTGGAATCTGCAAGGACAATGGGGAAAAAAATTATTTTGAAATGCGTCACTTCCTGGTAATGCGTTCCCATTTTCCCAGTTATGAGCATAGGCAAACTTTCAGTATATCCCTGAGTGTAAACACACTGAAACTCAGTTTGCCTGTGTTTCTACTTAGGGAACAGAGTTTACCCACCTCTTAGACTAAATCTTCGCGACATAGGCTAAATTCATAGCATAAAATCACAATGTGTAGCACCAAAATTACATGCATTACACGAAGATACGACCTTTAAAAATAAACAAATCAATGCATTTCTGAACGTAAAATTGATTCTGATTACACTGTGGTTGTTTGCCTTATCATGATCATCGACTCAGTTTATCCTCCTTATTATTCACCAATAAAGCACTGACTATAACATTCTTATTATTAGCTGACATGCTTTTCCCTGACAGCACAGTTGACTATACAAGATGATTATTATCTAGTGTTACGTGACTCAAACATTTAAGCTGATTAAAACATCTGTATTGTTATTCTCAAGACGTGATAACCAACATTTCTTAATATCGCTTGTCGGTGTGTTGACTTTACCTGTCGACAAACTTTCTCAGATGAAGGACTCCTTTTCAGGGAATTATGCGGACCAGGCCCGGGACGGAACCGACTCTTCGCTAACTTGCACGCGGAAAATCGCGGCTGCTCTCTTTGGGTCAAGTTGGGCAATTACGTTGGCTAACCGGCTACCTAACGAGAGACCCGATCGGTCTCACAACATGTTGAGGACCGAGACCACCAAAATGTTACCAAGCGACACTACGAGCGGAGCATGTCACAGACTACCGCGTTAGCTTGTTAGCTAACAGGCTCGCTAGCCGGGATCATTTGCTTGCCGTTTCCCTTTTATCAGCAGCGACATAAACATATACAGAGTGTGACTTGTATCTAATGCTAAACAGAATGTTTTATATTCACACTTCACTTGCACGTTATCATTAGCTATCTCTAAACAAGAAAGAACAGCGTAACAAGACGTGCAAGCTAGCAGGTTTGTTATTGGCGGAAATGTGTCCAGCGGTCCGTCACGTTTTGTCGTCCCCCAGCCGCGAGGCCAGACTCTTTAATGGTTCCTAGCACCAGCGTTACATATCTGAACGGAATCAAATAAAAATTAAATATAGCTTGGAAATTACTATATTGCCTGCTTATATATATATATCCCTAAACAATCTTAACATATATTTTAAACGCTATGCTATTCTATTAAACTTTTGCACTAGTCATTTTACACTTCCCAGATTTTTTCCAGAGGCCGTTTAAGGGGGAAATGTGCTGCTATCACTCATAATGTTCAACAGGGTGCAGTGTGTGCGTGTCAAACAAACTTTCTGTTGCTGTATTCCTGGACGGAAGAATGCGGCTGTGGGGTTTCAGTGGGCGTTATCAAACGTCTGCTGTCAAGTCTGGAGAAACAACATCTAAAGCCCTCCTCCTCCTCGACCCCACCCGTTTCCACTGACTCAAGTCACAACTTGAGCCTCAAATCTTTTTTTTGGTCGGATCGATGTTGAGAAATAACGTGAGCATGCATGGAGGAGAGGGCTGTGTTTTAAGGCCTTTGTCATCATAGGCTGTCTTTTGAGTGGTCACTTTTAAGTTTTTGTCCCCCCGACACAGAAGATGAGCGACAACGACATCCTAGAGATGGACTCCGTATCCGAGACAGAGGAGCTGCGGGGAGTTACGGACCTGGGAATGATAGAGGAGGAAATGGGTGAGACCACACTTTATACCTCGCAATAGTCTTTTTTTAAGTAGCCTACAGTATGTGAGTGCAGGCCCTGTGTCAATCTTATTCCTGTCATTATGATTTTTTTGTCCATGTGCCAGCCACGACATAGGGCCTTAATGTTCCCAACAATTCATCAGTACTTAAGTTTTGTTCTCAGTCTTTCCAATGGTTTCTGGTGAGCTTTGAATGTGTTTAAAGACTTCATTCCTAACGTGGAAAGTTGCAACAGTCCAAGATCTCACTGTCTCTGAGCCACTGCACAGCCTATCTGCCATTATGCCAACACTAAACCATTTGTGTTATCACCTACTGTGGTGCAGCAGCCAGGCTATACACCTTATATTTGTACATAATCCAAAATAAGATAACTCTGTGTAAGCCTGTAACAAATTACATATAATCCCATGCATGAGGCTGCCATAGCTCAGCCATGGTTAGAGCCATCGGGGGTGTGGCGCACCCAGCTTTTTCAGAGGGCACAAATTCATATCCGCAATGCCAATCAGCAGAGATCATTCATATTAACATAGCTGTCACCAGCTTTGCAAAATCTGCATTTTCAAACACAACTCTGTGGCAGTGCCTGCTGATTTGTCGAAGGACTTATTTAAGGGGCAGGGCGAACTACAGAGGTGTGATTTTATACGCAACCATCATGACTAAATATTACAAACAGAAAGCAAATACAACCCTTGTATTTAATGTATCAAATGACACACAGTCATGTGTGTGTCTGCTCTGTCTGAGAGGGCATGGCCTGGAGTCTGGGACCGATTACATCTGGGTACTTCCACATTTCGTAGTTGCTTGCATTACTTACATTCCTCACAATAAAAAAAAATGGAAGCTTTGCCCTAGTTAAAGCCTATACTGCGGGGTGTCTTTGAAGTAGACGTGGAAATGGTCTCAATGTTCAACACTTCTGCAGCTCAGCAGAGTTTGTGACTCTGCAGCTGCCAGCTTCTCCTGACATGATCTCACTGAGCAGAAACTCCACTGGTCAAATCTCCATGTAGCGCTCACTCTCACGGGCTATTTTATAAGATAGACCCACGACTCTATAAACTCCTGTGTGTCTGTTTTATCTGTAATGTGTATGTTCTTGTGCATGTGTTCATTTTCAGCTCTGGCTGTTCAGTGAGAGACACATGATCCTTTGGGGATAATATACACAGGTTTAATTGTTGGTAGTGATATGATAGGAATGATGGAAATTACAGATGCTTTGAGGATGTCGTGCATTCTGCTCCACGTAGCCGAATATTTCAGTGTGATGCATTATTTATGCTTACTCAGTTGCAGGCTGTGATGCTGTGATTGTAGTGGAGGAAGTGAGAACTGCTGAAAAGCTGCATGCTGCGACCAGACGCGTGGTTTCTTTGAATTAACTGCCATGTAGGTCTAGAAAGATTAGGCAATCACAGGAAACTAGGCCTGTTTGAAATCCAATTTAGAGCACTTTTATGTATGTCAGACGTACCCGACACTGTGGACCAGATCATCGGTGGGCATTATAGGCTCAGGGAAAGAGGCCGTACTCAGTGTTTCAAACTGATTCATCCTGCTGTAATACTCATCCACTGCTGGAAGCATGTTGCAATGGAAATGAATCAGCTGACCTTATTTCACATCCAAAACAGCAATTATAGGCACCGAGTCTAATACTGGACTGAGATCTGGAAGGAAACCCCCTTTTTCCAACACAGAAATGACTCTTGTGCGCCGCTGCCACCAAGCGCTGGAGAGGAAATTTGCAAATGACGTCCAGCGCTCTGCCACTCTGCTTCGGCTGGCATTGAACATGAAGGCTCGGTGTTTGATCTCCAATCTCAGCCCTGAAGTCAAACAATTATGGGCCATACATGTGCCTTTTTGCCTTTTTAATGTAGAAAATCAACAGAAAAAGGAGTTGTATAATGACTCAGTTACATGTGTAATTACCCAAATATTCACTGACATCAGGGAAAGACTTTTTTTTGGTAACTAGTTTGGTACAGATGGTTCTTGGTAATTATAACTTGTAGTTTGGTTTCTGATATTTCTGATAAAGGATGATGTTTATTTCTGTTTGTTTGGGCTGTCTGTGTTGTTCTTGTGTCATCTGTTGTTATGGAGGATTTCCTCTGGGGAGGAAGTGAGCAGTGGGTGGGTATGTAGGCGGAAAGCAGATTTTTTTTTTTATTGGCTACATGTAGGCATAAATTCAACATGCTTTTTTAAAAATGTCAGAAATACTGACTCACTCTAGATTGCAGATGTTTGTCGATGGCGTTGCTGTCGGGCTGGCGTGTCCACATGTTTTACAGACCAAAGCGGTGAGGCAGAAAATCAAAAGCGGGTTAAACTATGAGCTTCAGCCGGTGATCATCATAAATTAAACTACAATCTGTTAATTGAGGGGTTTTTCCCCATAACGTGATACTGCTTCCTGTGGTGTATACTATGAGTTTACATCATGAAGAAGTTTGTCAGCCTAAAAGAGGTGGTTAGACTGCGTTTCGGTGTATTTCCGCCACACTAAATCCCAGGTGACTCATGTTGGTCACATGTGAGAGACTCAACATTTGAACTGAAGCTATATCAAGACGAGAGAGAGGCACTGACACTGCTAGGAAGGCAAGTTAAGACTTTCAATAGTAGAATCCTTGGTCAAAGGAAAGTCTTTTTTCATGACAGTTATTCCACAGTCTCTTTCCCACAGCGTTACTAAGGCCAGTGTTTTGGAAACAACATCTGCCTTCAGTTAGTTTTCCCAGCACTCTGCTCCACTGTGGGAAGATTGCAGGGTTTTCCGTAGTGAGTGTTGTGTTGGGTGCTGCCTAGAATATAAAGTAGCACTCGTAATACAATAACTCTCATCGAACAGGCTGCTGTTAATACTGTTGTCGTGGGTTTCTGGGTGTGGTGGTCCGCCGCTGCTGAATGAATATCTGGGGAAACACTGCAGCACATTAATGGGCACAGAGTGTTTTCCAAACTGTAGTATAACGTGGGCGGACAATTTCATGCACGGCTTTAAATGCGTGCTGATAAATTGAAGAAGCTGTAAACAGGGGTGTTTGGTAAATGATACACGTCACGCCCCGAGAGGGACGCTGGCAGCCTGCAGCTTAGAGAAACAGGCGGGTAACAGGCAGGTCCAAAATCCTCAGAGCAGCTGAGAGTGTGAACGGGGGAATGAGTAACACTCTGCTGCCCTTTAGCACTTAGCCAGGGGAGCTGCTCAGTGTCCGGGAGACGATTAACATAATTGTACTTGGTCAGTTCCTCAGGTGTGAATGTGTGTGTCTGCTCAGCAAAACCCTTCAGTGGGTAAAAAGAGGTTTAAAACGCTGCCACTTAGGGATGGGACGATATTTCGAAATTCAGTACATCACAATACAAAAATGTGACGAATGCGTATCATGGCGCAGAAAAATTAATTGCGATACTACCTCCATTTTATTCTGCATACATACATATTCTGCTTACATAATCTACAAGCCCATAACGTACAAGAAGAAAAATATTTGTGGATATTACACTGGTGGATGTGTGCTGATACAGTATCGTTACATGTTAGAATAATACAATAATGCAGATACATATTCACCTGTAACCCCCTACTGTATCTATCTGTCTCTGCTTTGTAACAATGCCTATACCATGTGAGTGACATGCGTTTGGTTTCTTCTTTCTGTCAGTTTACCCTCAGGAGTTTTTACCGACATATGAAACTATAGAAGAAGGAGCATCGGTAGCCAAAGTACAAGAGGTGAGTCAACACCATGCTGGTTTCAGCTGGAAGTGTATCAAGCAGATAACATTTGCCATTCAGTCCAAGTGCCCCGCCCTCATGCAGGAGGGTCTTACACCTTGCAGCTGTGTACAACATAAACACTAAACTCACGTGTCATGCAAGTGTCATATATACAAAGTAGGTTGACTTTTCATTCAGGTGATACAGTTAGTTTTCTTAAACATGTCTCAGGTCATATATGTCATCGTAATATTGCAATTATTAGCATGCGCTTGGGAGAGCTGTTTTTAATACACTGTGGCGTCACAAGTGTAAGCGTCTGGAGACAGAAGAAGGGCGGGCACCTCAGGATGTGTTGACTCGCCCACTCGTCCCACTTCTCCCTCATGGCCTGTGCATTTTGAAACAGATCTCTACAGACAGACCTCTCTTTCTCTCCGCTGGAAAGACATGTACGACATTATGGAGGAAGAGGAGTACGAGTTTGAGGCTGCGGACTTACCGGACGAGCCTTGTTTTTCCCCCCAGGCAGAGTTTAACGACAAACCCGACTCTTTGTTCTTCAACGACGGCGTGAGGCGGATCGACTTCGTCCTGGTCTACGAGGATGAGGACAAGAAGGAATTTGATAAGAGGCACACGTTCCACCGACGCAAGGTAGGCCCTCTGTGTTCTGTGATCGTCCTTTTATTTAACCTTTATAAATCCGGGTTAGTCATGTCGCGACAAATCCACTCATTCACTCAATCATAGCATTGCTGGTGGCACTTCTCTCATAAAACCTAGTAGAAAGTAGTATGGTCACAAAAAGCAAGCATCAGTGAGAGGTGTACGTGTTTGGTGGTCACATGCATGTTTGCTTGGACTTAGTAGCAAATCATGTGCGTTGATAAAAGCTGCTCCATTTCCATTTATAAAAACATTAAGTGGTTTTGGAGGTACTGTAGTTCTGTCATGAGACTTCAGCTGAAAGTCGTGTTCGTTCAGTATCAGTCAACAAGCTGAGGACGGGTCAGAGCTACATGATCATCCTGCATAACGTCAGGTCACCTTGTCAGTGACACGCATTGTTTGCAAAACAAACTCAAGACACTGAGCAAATTAGAAATGACACAACTTGGTCAAATGGAAATGGAAATGAGCACTTATTGTACTTACCACTAAGGTGACCACTCATAAGAATCTATTAAAAAGATGGTTCATAGCTTTCTCATTCTCTACATACAAAGCATATTTACTCTTGACTGTTTGTAAAGGGAGTTTTTATTTGCTTCAGTGGGGCAGTCTCAGAGTTTAGAGTAGTTACAAGTGATGTATAATGTATATTCAGCAGAGTATGCACAGCGATTTTAATATTTTTTTAGCCTTTATTTATCCAGGGAAGGGTATTGCTGAGCACACTCTTTCAGCGCCATCCTGTTTCATAGTGACACACGGTCTCACCTGGGCTCCGCTGCCTTGCTCGAGGGCACACTGAGTGCAGCTGCTGAGAAAACTAAGAGCGTCGCTCGTTCGCTTGCCCCGCCAAAATTTTTGCAAGCCAACTTCCAAACAAAATAATGAGGGGAGGGAAGCCACTTGTAATGCAGAGAGTCATAAGTCATAAGTCTCCTTTTCTAAACTCAAGGCAACGCCTACCTTGTTATCTTGCTATAACACGTCATCTCCGTTCAGAAATCTAAAACCTTGGGAAATACTTTCAGTGGATACAGTCAGTACATGCCTGCTGTTCGCTGTTGATGATAAGACATGGAAAACATTTCACAGTTTGGCTACTGTGAGATATATCAGTGTGGTGAGCGCTCACCAGTTCAACAGGCTTTGCCATTATCTGCTTGTGCTACCATTTTCCTATCACAAAAATAAATGAATACCAGTTTAAAAGAAAATGAAAAAGGAGCATATGCTCAGTTTGAGATTCGGAGTAGGGGTGAGCATTGTGTATGTGTATGTGTGTATGTACGTGTGTGTGTGTGTGTGAGCAGGGACTGAAGTGTACAAAATGAAGGCACTCTAGACATGAAGTTGCGCAGCCAGGTGTGTTGTATGTTGCTACCGCTGTCTTTCACAATAGATTTGCAGTGAGGGATGTGTGGTGTCATGCAACTACTGTAGATCCAAAGACAGTGTGGCAATTCCAACAAGTGGTTTTGAAACGGGTGCTGAGAAAAGGGCAGGGAGCAGTGAACTGCAGTCGGACAAAAAACACAGGAACCGAGGATAAGATCATCTTCAGCCCTGAAATTAATTGTTATTGATTTATTCACTGGGTTTTGAAACTCGCTCAGCACCTAAGTCGCCATGTCAAGCTTCAATTGAAGTAATTAACGCAGATGTTTTTCCGCAGCAGCAGCTGTTGCAGGTGTTGTGGGTAGGCAGCTGACACGCTCTGCACCTCACAGATGAACTTGTGTCGAAGCTGATCAGCGGTCAGTTTTGCAATTTCCCCACTAATGAAGGACGGGCTGGCAAAGCTGACTCCAAGTCAGAGCTCAAGAGTTGCTTCACTCCAGAGCCAGTCCCTCATAATGATCCCAAACCTAATTACCGTCAGTGAGGGATGACTGAGGAGCGCAACAGCCTCTGCCAGGCGCTCCCTTACTTTGTTTTTCTACAGCTGAACCTCAGATGTGAGTCGCAAAAGCTTCTTAGCGTTTGTTTGAATCTGCTCTAAGTCTGACTGCTGGATGGGCGGGGCTCAATAGTGGCAGCTAAATTGTCAGATAAAAGGACGCCAAATTGACTTTTAAGCATTTTCCTCTGGTTGTCTAAACATTCTTGCACTTATTGTAATAAACAGTCACAGCAAACGGCCTCCATCTGGAGCCAACGTTTGCTAAAACAAACAATAAAAGTATTTGACCCTTGTTTTAGTTCACTCTGTGTCAACTGTCCCATAAAGATATTCATTAGAAAGGGTGAAATGTTGGAGTTTGCATTTATTCAGAATGATTGAAATGTCTTGGATGATATTTATCACAACTGACTGTCCTTCTGTATTAACTGCTACTGGGGGAATTAAGTTTAAAGCTGATCAGAGTCACAAGCTACTAATTCGATATTTGCTGTCAAGGAGTGGGGGCAGATATTTTGTATTCTTGGAGGTGAAAAGTAACTAGTTACTAATACTCTAGGTGCAGTAAATTTTTCACACATTTTTACATTTCAGTGTATTTTTTAAAAGCCGGTACTGTTACTTCTACTTGAGTAAAAGTTTTTAGTAGAAGGAAAAGTTCAACATTCAACATTTATATTTTTGGAGTCAAATATTTCAGTTCTCTTTCCAACACATTTTTTTCCCGTGTGTGTTTTGGTTCGGGGGAAGCCGGGACAGATATTTATTCAAGCTGCAGCAGTTCAGTGACAGAGAGCAGATGCAGGACTCAGTTCACTGTAACCTGGTATGTGAGGACCTGAGCGACCTGACCTCACCTACTGGGCGTATCTTCATTCACCGAGCCTATGTGCAGTGTAATTAATGTCTATACGGTAAATATGGAAAATATATACGTGCAGAAGACAATGAGCCTCAAACTCTATAGATTGATGTCTAAAATGTAGAAAATGTAGACCTGCACATGTTTATTCTATTGTTGAATCAAAATTAAGACATTGATCAAATTGGAAATAAAGGAACATCTACTGATCAAACCACTTCTTTCCAATATTATTAGCATAAATCAAAAAAGGATTATTCAGGTGATCATGTACAAGTATAATGTTTCAGACAAAAAATACAGCACATCTGCAAAAAGTAGGAAAAGGGGATGGTCAGAAAAGAGTAATATGTCTATTTTCTCATTGACACCCGTGTATTTTTGAAATTAAACAATGGGCTTGTAACGTTTCAGTGGCCCAAAGGTCATGAAAGTGATTCAACACAAAAACCACCATAAACTTTCAATTCAGGGAAGAAAAACCCCACTTACAGTCAGGTGGATTTCCAGAGACAACAGCGATAAGCGATGCTGTTGTGTGCATTCAGATGATCGTCACCCCAGGGAACCCTTTGTCAGGTGTTCAATGCATTTACACTGCAGGCTGGATACGTTATCACCATGCATATACCTCTCACAGCGGACAGCCAGAGAAGAAATTGAATTAAACTGGGGGGGGGGAGCGAGCATTGAAACAACAGGCTCATTGAATCCATTTCCTGCTCTTGTCCCCAGCGGCGGCGGGAGTACTTTGAGGCCAGCTTGATGAAGATGGGGATGGAGCTGGAGGCCACAAGATCTGTAAGTCTGCACTCAACACAAAGTGGCCGCTTGGGGATGGAGAGGGGTAAACCAATGTAAAACTAAACGGATGTAGAAAATGATGCGTCACTCTGCCTTCAGAACAGCCTTTCGTTTGGTTGGAAGTGCAGTTTGTTTGTGGAAATGTGAAGAGATAACAATAATCTGCACTTTAAAAAAAAAAAAGACGTCTATGAAGTACCAGGAAATGGTTCTTTAGACTTGTACCGTAGCATTTTCATGGTTCCCCTTAGAACCACTGTGTATGTAAAGTCTTTTCAACCACTGCTCATGCATGATATAGATCTTTATTTAATTGATTGAGATTCTATGAAAATTCCCCATGGGTATGAATCTGAATGGGAGTGTGACTGTCTGTCCTGTGATGAACTGTCCAGAGTGTTTCCCTGCCTTCTGCCCAATGCATGCTGGGATAGGCTCCAGCCCCTCCTTGATCCTGACAGGGAATAAGCGAGGAAAGAAAATGAATGAATGAATGAGTTTTTATGGTTAAGTTATCATTAGAAATGAATAAAGAAGCAATAGAAGCAGTTCATTCTCCATCCCCTCGTGTTAGATCCACGCTTTCTGTCTTACACCTCTAACCGCCACCTCGCAACTTCCTGCCCACACACACACACACACACACACACATCGACCCACTGACACACCACACATCAGATGGAAGGTTTCTGGCATCCGTTTCAGCGCTGATTGGCGTCATGCAATCCTTTCTGTGCAGGCTGAGCTAAACTGAACAAGCCCTCTTTGCGTTCTGCAGGTGGTGGACGAAAAGCTGATGTTCGTCAAGGTCCACATGCCGTGGGACGTCCTGTGCACCTACGCCGAGGTCCTGCACATCAAGCTTCCCATCCAGCACAACGACCTGTCGTCCCGCCCCTCCCCCTGGCGCTTCCTCTCCTGCATCACCAAGTACTTCTACCCCAGCGAGGACCTGATCACCAAGGAGACCGAGTTCTTCACCGCGCCCTTCGAGAAAGACCGCCTGGAGTATTTCTACATCAAGGACCAGGACGTCTTCTTCACTCCGTCCATGAGGAGCAGGATGGCAAGTCCCTTAAGCTTCTTCAAATGTTACAGATTGAGTTATCCAACTTCAAGGATCGTAAAGGGTTTTAAATGCAGCTTAATGTTGCCAAGGAGTCTTAAATACACTTCCACAGGGTTGTCACTATTTTCCTGCCGCATTACTTTTCTAGCATGAAATCTCCCTGGTGGTGCAGACATACAGTATACTCTGTTTTTTTTATTCTTCGGGTTTATTTGGAAGATAGAATTGGTCTCAGAGAGAACAGAGCGTGCTCCTGAGGTGGTGTTTGGTGTGTGGTTGTTGCATGACAAAAATAAAAAAAGAGAAGTTCCAAGACAGTATTCAGGCAAAAGTTTAAAAAGCCAGACTTGCATGACAGTTTGGTGTGCCACTCACACTTTTTACATTTAATTTTAAC
>OMOV01028718.1:23835-34705 GCA_900312565.1 Beryx splendens | reverse complement strand
GTATGTCTGTGTGTATATGCAGTGTGTGTGTGTGAGAGAGAGAGAGAGAGAGAAAAGAAAGAGCATTTGGTGGTTAAGGTTAATGCTTCGACTTTCAGCACGATCCATGATTGAGGTCAACACTTAGCATGAGCCCTGTATCACTCAGTAAACAACTGTTTGAGGTTCATTTTGGCTGCAGAGTGGATAGCACAAAGGTTCGATATTGTCAGTCCCAAATACTTTTCAGAGTTTCATTAAACAAGCCACCATGGATGCTGCCACGAACAATGGCTGCCTTTATTTCGCACTGTTGTTTCAGGGTCAACGGGACATTCCTCAGTTCACAGGCCAGCACACAGCCAAGTTACTGTACCGTCAAACATGGAGAAAACAGCGGCAGCGTGTGCCTCGCTCCGCACAAAGACAGGCACTTCATGTCATTTGGTTTCAATTCTGTGGCGTCGACAGATTAGGTGTAATTGTACACGTTTAAACGCTGTTGAGTTAAATGTAAACCAAAGGATAACTTATCAGCATGGGAAATAAATGTAACGCAGCGCAGCAAATCAGTGCTTATGGGACCGAGGGGGCTTTTGTTGTCTTTAACATCTCATGGAAGAGCAAGATCGGATGTGCAAAATGATATCTTGCACTTGTAAGTGATATGGTAGCTATGAATTGACAAAAGCAGCAACTCTAAATGTCAGGTACTGAAAGGACTACACTACTGCATTTCAGTCAGTGCTGATGATAGAATAACATTGATTTACTAAGCTGCGAGGTGTTGGCCTGTCCTCGAAGCTGCCTAGCTGAAAGTCCAATGATTATCGAAACAAATGACCAGACAAATGTGATATTAGCCAAGGACACACAGTTATGAAAACATAATAGAAGCT
Organism: Beryx splendens; assembly: GCA_900312565.1. Lineage (NCBI taxonomy): Eukaryota > Metazoa > Chordata > Actinopteri > Beryciformes > Berycidae > Beryx > Beryx splendens. The sequence continues at coordinate 33,827 of OMOV01028718.1, read as the reverse complement.
AACAAAATAACCTATAAACAAGTTTGTACACTTTCAGAAAGTTGTAACTTGTGTATAATAGACCACACAGTTTGTGTATCTCCGTCCGCAGAGTGCAGCACGATAGAGCCTTCATTTTCTATCGCCATTTATTGTTGTTATGAAGGTGTTTTTCTAACTTGAAATTTAAACGCTGGAAAAATAACATCCTGAATTGTGATTTAATGCCATTCATAGATATGTATTTTTTATTACTGAGCTGACATCACATTAAACTCTTGTGCAGAATAACTTGACTGGTCATACATGACCAGTGTGCACGTTCATTTTTATGGATCATTTTTGAATTTGCGATAATGTTTCTGATGAAAACAAGACGAGTCTAAAAGCCCCGCCACATAGAATTTTCGTTCCTGCCGGGAATCAAACTCGGGTCTCCCGATTGAGAGTCTGCAGTCTAAATCCCTGTGGCACACTTTCACGAGCGATCGACCGACCGACCAGCGATCCATAAAGCCCCTGCTGTTGCGGGGCTAAAAGATGACATCAGATACCACTTTGTTTGCAGCCCTGGCGAAAACTGGCCTGGTTCCACTCACTCCTTGGTTTACTGGGACAAGATCCCATTACAAGAGCAACAATGGGGAAAATAATGTAATTTACCACGTCTGACCCTTTAACAATAACTAGAGTCTGCCACCATATTTAGGATTTCAGGACACTTTCTTTCGGAATTGACAAATATGGCCTTGCCAACTATTAACAAATTGTCAGTAATTTATTTTATTTTATTTTATCTTATTGTTCTTTATTTTTTCTCAGCTATACAAGACATAGATTTAATGGGGTCGAAAGTATAAGCCACACCTGAAAACTTTTACGGCTCTCTTTCATTGAAAAGAAAAACAGGAAAGAAAAATCTATTTTCCACCGCAGCCACAAAAGGCTTTTTCCCAAAGGGGTTTGATCATCACTGCAAAAGCCACAACATCAGGGCAGTGCCCTTCCACTCCTAAATGCCATCCAAGCTCAGCAGCGCTGAACCTTCTCAAACCATGCAGAACCGCAGCCACTCTCTCTCACTCGGTTTTCTTGCTGCAGAAAGGGTTATCAGCAGGGGAATTATACCAGGAATCTCTTTAAAAAGAAGGAATTTGATAAGTCTTCCCATGGAATAACACACTTGGGTAGCTGGCAAGCCAATCATTAAGTGCACGAGCACAAAGGTTCAGGCCTGGCCTCCTGCCGAGCCAGCAGACAATAAAATGCTTCATGCTTGAAAAGGTCTGCAGAAATTGGGCTACTGGCAAGATTCTACCCCGAGCAGCAGTGGCTCCTCAGATAGATGCTGTCGACACAACGGAGCGGGTTTAATTTGAGACATACAAGTTTCCCCTGTATCCGTTTTGAGATTTCTGGGTTTCAATGACTCTTATCAGTCTGTGTGTTTCTATTTTTAGTCCACAGATTCAGTCCAGATGTGAAATGGGAGTAAGGGGGATGGGGGAGTCAGGGTTTCATTTCAGGAACTGCTGTTGAAAGTTCACTCACACAGTGTGAGTGACGCTTACTATTTAACAAACTACTTTTTTACCATGCTGGGCTCTGACTGCCACATCTGTCCCCCGTAATCTATTAGCAGTTACAAACTTTTCAAATAGATGCACCATCTGGCGCCCATTGTGGTTTAAGTATAGAGGGGTGTTAAGTCTCAGCTGGTACATTTCACAGTATTTCATGATTTTAGCACAGTGTTCTTCCCCTGTAAAGAAAGGTTTCATGTAGTTGGTGAACATGTGTTATTATGAGATAACTAATTGAGTCACGTAGACCAAATTCTTTCAAATTAAACAAAGACGAGATGTAACGCTCTGGTCATTTGCAGCAGCTAGATGCACACATGATGAGACTCTGGAGAATCAGAATGCCGATCCACCTAACACTGGAAAACATTTAGAGAATTTCCTCTTTGAGCTTTTCACGTGGCTGTTGGTGAGTGGTTTAGGGATAAAGAGGTGCGAATTGCTCCAACACAAAAGCTTTTTCCAAGAAAGGCTACTCTCTAAGCACTGGCCAATGATAATTCAGCTGATGACGAACAACAGTGCCACTGTTTGTCAAACCTCTCCTGGCCAATTACACATACTTCATCTCCACATTGAACTGTCATTCAAGACTTTGCATCTTCCTATCGCAGTCTGCATGTCCACTAAAATATCCACATGCAAATGGTATTTTCCATGCTTTCCATACAGGAACAGCTGTCAGAAACTGGCATAAAAACTCAGGTAAAATCTGTGCTTCAGCTAGAATTAACTCTACCACACACTGTTACCAAATAAACACACTGTATTATAGACAGTTATCAAGAAACAATATCACAAGACCAAAGGAAGAGTAAATGCTGTGCGTCTCCAGAGAAGTTTCTTTGTTGTGTCTCTATTCTCTGTTGTAACTTCGCTGAGCTTGACTGCATCTAAAACAGATCTAATGAACGCACCGTCCATGGACTTGCTTTGCTGCCGAGGTAAAACGCCTGAAAGCTGGTCATAAAAGGGACAGCTATCCCCAAAGACCTCTGCATGCTCTTTTGTGCCACATGGAGTCAAACCAATTAGTCTGTCACCACAAATTTGCTGTTCATTGTCAACCATGAATTATTTAACAGCTGTAGAGAAATATATCCGTCAAAGATCTTTCTCATGCACTTTGAAGCAGTTTGAGTTTTTGGGTGGTACAGTAGGGACTTAATGATTGGGAGCGAAACTTGTATGTTTTATGCTCTTTGATCAAATCAGAGAACCTGTGACATTATTTCTTTTGTCAGAGTAATCACAAACACGTCCTGAATTGGCACTGGTGACACCAACTATGGCCATTTCAACTGAAGGCCTTTCATGTATTCACTGCATCTATTGCGAGAAGGAATAAAGCGACTGTAGAAAACAAGACGCCATGGATTCTGAATTCATCAACAGGATTTACACAGGCTGTTTTAATATAGTCCTTTAATAGCGGGGAAATTACGAGAAGTATGGGTTAGAGTGGTGCAGACAGTTGTTAGGAGGGTTGTTACCGAGTCTCTGAGTGTTTGTAAAACTTGGGGAATGTATTTGGGATCCCGCAGTCTATAATCAAACTCGACGAGAATACATAGTTTCATGTACAGTATGACGCCTCTGTGTCTAATGAAAACGCTATGGGTCCTTGTAGCATTTGTGGATGCAAACTGGAGGCAAATCAAGCTAGCATCACCACCAAATCTTATCTGAATTACTTCATAACTTGCTGCTCCAGAAAGTGCCAACACAAGGAAATAAGCCATACAGCATTTGAAGACTGTTAACTGGACTTATTCCCACAGTGGCCATTTTGAAGTTGTGTCACGTTCGTGGCAGCAAACGGAGAGCGTCCGGCGTCAAGATTCACCTAGATCCTAAATGTTAGCGTTCACTAGGCTGCAACAATACAACAAAGCACTGAAACGCTGAAACTGTATTAGTATTAGTATAATTAGTACTGCACAGCACGCTTTTTTATGGTAAAAGGTGATTACACTTTTACCATGTGATGTGTGTATGTGTGCTGAATGTTGAAATAAGTGTTTAATAAGCTGTAACTGTTTTTAAGCTGCAAAACAAATTGTCACAATGAGGACACTAAAGTTTTCTATTCTATTCTGTCTCTAGTGTCTTACTAGAAAATGATTTAGCATATAGTTTACATGTAAATCCTAACACCTTTCAATTCAAACAAGGCTTTCTTAATATTGAACGGGTCGCATGTCCAAATTGCACCAAATCTGACACTGCACTTCCTCGGGTCCCCAGTAACACACCCACCAAGTGTGAAATAGGTCGGACGAACGGTTCTCGAGATATGCGAAGGACAAACATACAGAGATTCCTTATAGTATGATATTACTGACACATAATGAGTCAGGAATAGCGGATGAAATTAGGGCAATGGATAGTGCTTCGTGTGCAGCAGGTGGAGCACCATGGCAACGTGATGCTGAAGGCAACAAGACGCACTCTCTCTGGTTTAGCTTTTCTGTAACAAGTTTTTCTTTGGGGAATCTGATAAATGATAAATGGTTGTACGATGTGCATCTTGGTACACGACAATAGGACATCGCTGGGCTACCTGCTTTTCAGGGTAGCTGATATAAGTTCAAAATGGCAACCGTGAGAACAAAGTCAGTTAAAAAGAAAAAGTGTTTAATGCTATGTCTAGCTGGCCTAGACCACAAAAATCAGCATTTTGAATTATTCATGATGGAGTTAGTTGAATAGAGCTCAATTCATGACACTGATTGAAAAAAGTAAATATGGCTGGGAGTTTTAGAAGTTGAGACATGGGCCTGTAAGTTATATTGCTGTCTAAATGCAAAACAATGACAGGACTTTGCATATGTATTGCCTTAGAAGAACTAAGCTTGGAAATGAGCGCAGTACCTCAGGCTTATTAAGAAATGTCAATCACAGTTTTTACGCCCCCGAGTGAGGTGAGTCATTAAACGCTCACAGTTCATTTACAGGAGGAGCAAAGACAAATCAGCTGGTGCTGCTCTGAGCTCAGATCCCTGGTAAACATAAACTCTGTATCATCTCCTTGGAGAAGCACATCAAAAAGTCACTTTTCACTACATGGGGATGTTAAGAATACTGTTTACATATCACATTTGAGACATTTCGCTGACACTCATCCTGAGTAATTTACAATGTGACAGTAGAATAAGCCTAAACTCCTGCATCACCAACATTACAATCAACAACTAGTACTAAGTGCAAAGATTTGAGCTCTGACACAAAAGATGTAACAAAACCTTCCTGTGATCTTGAGATAAAGGCAGCACTACAGAAAGAAAAAAGTCGTTTTGTTTTTTATTAAATCTATCACAGTGGAATGAAATATTATAATGACCATCAGCATTACTTTTTATAGCCTCTGTGAGTTGTCATTGTTACCTTTTTCATTTATGTACTTTATTTCCATTACTTTGCAATCATGCATTTTGTTGTCAAACCGTTCTCCCCCTTATGGAGTTGTGGTGTCGTTTAATTTCTGTTATCCAATTCAGCCGTGTCTTTGCTTGTCATCTTGATTTGTTTTTGTTTCTTAGTTTCCTTTGAGATTAGATGGATTTTTTTTTATATCACACCTGGATGAATTTGTATTTCTCTGTCTCCTCGTCTGGGATTTCTATCATTAATATATGCAAATAAATATAGTAAATTGGAAAAGGGTGTCATCGTTTTTCCTGTAGCGTGCTTTCCCGTCCAGATTTCCGCCTCTAAATTGTATGTGCTTTCTGATTTGTGACATGCACTCACATTTGTGACAGGGCCTGTATAGTGCTACGTAACTCAGAGTGCCCAAATCTGCCATGACCATCCCAGACAGCCATCAGATGACCAGCAAAACACCAGGAAGACACAGGAGTCACAGCCATATGCCAGCGCCTGGTTTGAGGCACCGGGCAGGGACACTGAAAGCCAACCAGCCCTCTGTCACACTGAGTTTAGTGGTTAGTATATCACATCCTGAGATTAAAGCAGCAATCCGCAACATTTTCATATAAATAAATGTCCATTTTGCAACTCCCTTATCGCTGATACGACACAATATTGATTCGACCTATAGCCAGTTCATGAAAGCTTTTATATTCACTGTTCTGTCCAGTCGCCACCTACAGAAACTCAAACCTCATTAACGGAAAATCCAAGGAAAAAGACGTCACAGTCACGCTGTTTGATTAACAGGTGAAGAATCTGGGAAGTGCAGTGCAAACACATTCAAAACAATGACCATTTATCACTAAATATGTTGCTAAAATAAAAAAAAGAAAGATTCCCACAGATTAAAGAGAGATTCACTGTGTAAACCTTGACCCTGTCTGTGCAGTCGGTTTCTCCACTGCTGTGATATAAATAACATCTGTTGCTTTCTAGATTAATGAAATGCCATTCATTTTTGTGCAGCATGAAAAACAGTTTCCACAGGCTTGAAAATTGCCTGAGCTAAGACAATCCATCACAGTAAACATTAAGCCTTTGTTTTGTTTTGCCAAACTTTCTCTGTTTTATCGTTACGCCACTGCGCCTGAGTCGAGAGTTTTCATATCTGGGTGCACGTTACGTTACGCTCGGCTTCTTGTCAATCACCTGGCACCAAGAGGGAGAAACGGATGTCTCCGCCAGGAAAAAAAATCCCTCTCACTTCACAAACTTCACTGTCACATCCGTGTCTTCTTTTTCGGGACATGATGCCGTGAAGTTTGTGTTTTAAAAACGAGGAAAAACGAGTACGTGTAAAAAAAAAAAAAAGCAAAAGAATTGGGAGAAATGTAAACTGGGCTATAATGGACTATAACTATAAATGACACTGCTATTCTCCTTCAAGACAATTTCAGTAGTGCCATGTATGTATATCCTTTGACTGTTTTTATTGTGTTTTGTGTTATCGTTATTTTGCCTTCCAACAAGGCCAAGTATTACTTTCTTGGGCTATCTGCGGTCAAACATACATGATTTTTTTTTCTTCATGTAATTTCCTATTTCTGAAATCAAAATCAGATGAAAATAAAAACAAATCTTCATTCTTACCAAACGTCTCCTTTCCTCTTCGACAGTATTCAGCAGCTGGGAGAATTCTTTGAACGACTGGGCTGAAACATAAAGAAAGATTATTTATGTAACGCCATATTAAGGGTGAAATATATGTGTGTAGCCATTAAACGCGTGAGCATGTATGACAACGACGCACAAGAGGTCAATATGGTCACCGATTGAGCAAATACCCACAGATCCACTGCACTGCACTGCGTTATTGCGTTCAGTTGATGGAGGGTGTAAAGGAGTCAGTGGCTCAGTCATTAAGCATCAGATGTTCCTGGCACCCCTCAAGGCCTGTAGCATGGCGTTAAAATGTTTATTTTCACTGCAGCTTCAGAGCTTTCAGTGCAGCACATCTCTGAACCTAATGAAATCATGCAGCTGTCCAATTTAAAACCCAGACTGGCAATAAAAAACAACACTTTGATTGAATGGAACCCATTGATTGCGCCCCTTTATTTTCTTCACCTGCTACGCTGTACAATACACTGCTGCAGTGTAGGGGACGCTGATGCGGGAGAGATATGTTCGCACCATCTGCGCTGCACCACCACAGTATTACATTCTGCAGGGCTGGATGAATTCAGCATATAGTACATCGAGGCTTATCTGGCAGTGAACTGTGCCTTGATAGCTTCACAGCTTCATTAAATACGGGGCCAGATACGAAGTGGCCCCTGTTGGTCAGCCCCTGTGTCACCCCGTGTCCGGCCATTTAGCAGCGGTCGAGCTGTGTGCTTGCCAACACAGTAACATCATTATCAGCCACGGCAGCTTGGCATGAGGGCCCATGCATCATCTCAGACACTTTTGTCCATTTACACACCAAAGCTTTTAAAGACCAAGGAGCAATGATTTTGTGCCAGTGATCCTGCAGGCAGGCTGGCCTCCTATTAACGCCACTAGCTCCTTTATCAACGGCACAAACCTCTCAGGGGGTAAAGGGCACAGCTGGAGCCGTTGATGGGACAAGATTAGACTCTGAAGAAAGGAAATGGGAGTCAAAGAGGGGTTATAGCTTGCATATCATTCACTGGTAAATGGAGGAAAGGCAATAGACCTGATATATCGCTGAACAAAATAAATTTCACCTACCTCCAGAGATTGCTGTTAAAACGATGAACATTTATATACTGTACGCTGACTAAATGTAATAATAACACTAAATGTAATAATAATAATAAGTCATATATATATAACTTTTCCTCCCTCTGGACAAGATGGAGTAAAGCTGTAAATTTATTATTGAAATAATTATATAATATATGTACATTTTGCTTGCCTGCTAAAAGAAGATCTGTACATGGGAAGGTATAGTGTTTCCCACCAGTTCCCACCAGTATGGGTTTAATGGCTTAAGGGTGCAAAGGTTCCCTTTCTATTTGATATTTAGCTTTTTAGTTCTAGATTTTAAGTTCATCTGACTACACTACAGTCTGACTAAAGGAATGACCTTCTGAGACAAGGGCCTATAACTTCTCCAAAAATTAAAATTTCTATAGCCACATCAATCTTTTGGCCGCATTGATTCCTAGATAACTGGTGTGGAATGTGAATGTCACTCCAGGAAGTCACAGAGAGAAATCAATAAAAGGTCAGGTGAACCCGTCTGGCAGCACATACAGGATCCTGGTGTTATGTGGGGAAGTTGGGAGCATCAAAGTGAACTATACCAATGCTGCATCAAGATGATGGCTGGCATTCACGCAAGGGGTCTGGCCATGTCAGTCAGAAAGCTCAGTTTCATTGATGACTAGATTGATTTCAACAGGCTATTACATTTTTTCCACAAATAGTAATCATGGCCTTTTCTCTCTGAGATGGCGAGGAAACAAAGCAGTGTGGCCTACGGTGTGAGAGAAAAGCATTTCACTTTAAGGAGCTATCGAACACAAAAACTCAATTCTTACACACAAAATAGCATTGATGCAGTTATGGTGCAGGGAATTGTGCATTATGGATACAAGGAATCTCAAAAAAATGTTAATTGCACATATTACATGAACCCATCAAATCATTCCACTACTAATGTTTGAGCACTGATTGTGCCTGTGTTGCAGCCACGGAGGTCCTGACTAAAGACCTATCAAATTAATTCACCACTGCCTGCATTAGACAGTCAATAAAATGCTTCCCAACAGATGCCCGCGCCGCTGTCATTTGAGCCCGCTCCACAATGCCAGCAGTCTGCACTATAAATACCGGGCAGGTCCAACTGATTAACAGGTGAGCAGCCAAATATCCACTGTTCAATCTGAGATCAACAGCGCTCTTGATAGGAGGCCAGGGAAAAGGGTGCACCGCTTCAAATTAAAGCATGCTAGGATCCTAATGAGGCCTGGATTTGGGTGTGGGTTTCCCTAATAAGCATAATTGGTCTTCTCTTCAACCCGGCCTACCACACAGCCTCTGCAGCTTTGTTTCATTACGCATTCGCATGAACATTACAGCTTCATGTGGAGGAGGTTCATATCCAGTCGAGGCCACACAGATGGACAGCGATTCAGCAGTCTCCAGATCCACAGAGCGAAGGACTCAAGCTGGGGATAATGAGCAGTGCAAAAAAAGAAAAAGAAAAAGCGGACGAAGAGGCGAGACTGGGAGTCCTGTCCATTAGAACCAGAGAAGCCTCCTGCACAGCTGCTTTCATATTCCTGTTCGAGGCTCGGAGGTTCACACCTCCATTAATCTCTGACACTGATCACAGTTAGTCCCTTTGATCTCTTAAAGGCAGGAAAAAAGATACAGGGGAAGCATCATAAGCAAATCAATAGCATTAATTATACATGCAATGCAGACAATTGCAAGATGAAGCAGATCTCCGTTTCCAGGAATTAGTATGCTAAACTTCTGTCTGAAAACATTTCCCACTGAGTCTGGTAAATCCTTTCTGGTAACACTTTACAATAGTCTTATGTGTATTCATACTAACCTATGGAAAAATATTGTAAATTGTAAACACACAGCTAGTGCAGTGATGTGCTTTACTTTAACAAAGCCATTCCAACTTAACAACCACACTGTACTGTTCTAATGCATTACATACAGTATTGTTATTGCCTTATTTTGTATTTTGTGGAAGGTTTGCCAGTGTTTGTGACCAGAATTTGTAAATCCATAAGACTGAAGGTAACACTGCGCTGAGGTTCTATTCCTGCACCCAGCAGTGCACTGTGCCGTGAACATATCTGTCAAATCCAACTGAGCTGAATTTGTCCTATATATACACGATATAGTGTTACAATAAAAAGTTGAGCGCTGCATATTTTGAATAACCTTTTTCAAGACCGATGCACTGACAACCCACATATCCTGTACTTGTGTGAGGGTCCATGTTAACACTGTGAAGACAGGAGCACGAGCATGTTCTACAGGATGTAAGATCGGAAGAGCACA
>OMOV01028718.1:12694-23815 GCA_900312565.1 Beryx splendens | reverse complement strand
GACGCTCTTCCGATCTAAAAGTTGAGCGCTGCATATTTTGAATAACCTTTTTCAAGACCGATGCACTGACAACCCACATATCCTGTACTTGTGTGAGGGTCCATGTTAACACTGTGAAGACAGGAGCACGAGCATGTTCTACAGGATGTAAGCTTTCCCCACTGAAACTCAAGAACCACCTTTGTTTCAAAAAACATGTGGAGATGTGAGCATGAATAACTTTAAGAGACCAGTTGGCTGCTGCCCAAAATTTTATCACAAATTGAACATGAATAACTTCGGAAACAAAAATGAATAGAAATGCTCAGTCCAATTTACTTAATTTTCTGCTGCCAAATAATCAGACATTACTTAATATATTATAACCTTTAGTGCTCAGTGAGGCACAATATTACATTAATTCACTAAAGAAAAGAATGGGAAACGGCACTTCACTCTGCACTTCTTATGTCAGGTGCCGGAACACTTTTGTAAGTATTTAGTTTAGTACATTATGTTTGAATGACACTTTGAAGTTGCATTGCGTTGTGACACTGTTGTAAGTACATTTTAGGGAGATTATATCAAGTACCTATAATACTGTGTAATTACAATACGTTTCCATAGGCTAGTATACAGGTTAATACACTGGAATAAGGCCATTGTAAAGTGTTACCACCTTTCTCTTTTCACTTTACTGCTTTTTATTGATATAAAATTGCGCCAAGATAATAATATCAAATCATATTTTGAGTACTTGGTCCAGCACCAGGGGACATCAGCTCTCATGTTATGTCTGAGCAGAACAGCCAAGCCGCTCCCCAGAGAATCCTTGCGGAAATGCCAGGGAAAAGGTCATGATTGAGGTGACAGTCCAACTAATTGGGAAGAGCAGAGAGGAAGGCGATGAAAGATTGGGAGGAGAGAGAAACCCTCCTGGGCCCGGCCTTAACGACACTTACCGATATTCACCTCGTCATCCGTTTCTGCATCACCTATGCACTCGAACTGGAACTCCTGCAGGGACTGGGAGAACTTCTGGACCGCAGCAGACAGATCTGGAAAATGAGAGGGTCTCTGCATTAGAAATAAAGCATTGCACAGCTGTATTGCACATGGAAGGTTTGTCTGCAAAGCACATGGCTCCATGGGACGAATGAAGCTTCCTTGTCACATATGTGCAATGGATACACACATGATACCAAAGTCATCCATGAGCCACTGAGCGCAGGTAAAGTCATTACATCACTACAGAGGGTAGTGATGTGTGGGTTCACTTCTGACCCGCAGGTCCGACTTCGGCGGTTGCACCAGCGTGTCAAGGCAGGCTTTGGATCAGAAAAATCCTTTTTGATTAAAGAGTGGATGCCGGCAAGGCGCTTTATGTGAGAGGAAAAAGTGCAGTAGAAAAATAGCTTAATAAATCATCCCTTTGCAAAGGTTATCTTAATCTGCTTTTGTTCTTGTTCTCTGGCAATATTGTGAGAGCAGAGTTGGCCCTGTGTAAGTGGCCACCTCAGTGAGCATCTCAATTTATACAGGCAGCAATCCTTTCCTTTCCTCATCACCATCTTTCAAAGTCAACCCTAAACTAATCTGCCGCCAGCATTTGAGTTCACTATTAGTTTTAGCCACAACTGTAAAATCAGGGTATTTCTTCAATAAAATGACAATGTCATTTATGAAGCTGTTGAGACTGTTAACTTAACAACTTCTGGCAGCAAAGAGTGCACTTTTATGTGCTGCTGACTGTCCAATTTCATGCCCACTGACATTCATAGAATAGCAGTTTATAAGTGATTGATTGCAATATTTAGTTCATCACTTGTCCATTGATCATAATACCGAGGTCTGTCCAGCAGGATTAAGCCCAGCATGAGTTGCCTAACCTTTCTGTCAGAAAATGATGCACTAGACATCGAGAGTTAAAAATCCACCCTCACATACTCGCACACTCATAGATATCATCAATTTATAATGTTCAGTGCATCCCAGTTTGTGATGAAGTGTTGTAATTTACTTTTTCGACATACCCACTTTCCCCCAACTTGTCTCGTCAACTTCTACTTCGGTTAATGAGTTCCTACATTTCCCAGAATGACTTTCGACACCCGCCAAATGAAACAGCGTGAACTGCATTCAGCTTTAGGTTCTACTGATAAGAGGAGAGATCGATACCAGTAGAGTTTTATCCAGTCGAGAAAAAGTGAGAGTCGCCCCTTACTCAAAAAGCAACATGTCTTGTGTGGCTGCATTGCATTATAGTCTATTGAGTCTACTGTTGTGGGGGGAAAATTGGTCTCTCTGCTTCTTCTATGATGGATTCCTCCCTGTATGACTGTTGAATGTCTGTGTAAAATGGTGAGTCTGTAAACAAGTCTTTGCTCTTTGATGTTGAGAGGCTGAAACTAAAAACCTGACGTTCATGTTTTAGATAGATGGGTTTTTTTGCTGTCAAACTCAATTGTAGCTGCTGGAAATATCTCAACATGACGTCACATCACCTGCGTTTGGCCAGCTGTCCACGGGGAAAAAGAAAAAACACACACCACCAAACAAGAAAATGGGAGAAATAGAAGGTACATCGCCAATAGCTGTTTTTAACTGTTAATGTGTCTTAGGGCTGATTTTTTTCCTTTAAGAAAGAGAAGGATGCCTTCTGGAGTGTAAAAGATGTTGACAGGAATGGTGGTTTGACAGGATTTTTACAGAACATCAATTTTTTCAAATTAGGCTACATAACCTGTAATTGCAGTGCTGCTCAACAACAGTGATCCATGGGGTATTTTTCCTCTCTGAAACTGCCTGAGCTTTCATACAATGATGAACAGTACACGGCTGCTGAACAAGAATTTTATATGTATTTTGAGGCTATAAAAGTTTGGTTCTCTTTTTGAATTTTTTTTAAATAAAGGTGTAAAATTGGCCTGTGTTTGGAGGTACCATGTGTTAAGAAAGTTCTAAAAATCATTTCAAACTTTTTGAGAAAATAAATAAACTTTACCCAATAATTTCCTGGCAGAATAAATTCTGGATTGAAGCAAAAGCATGCAGACACATGAACCCTTCACAGTGATTTGCATGTGTGTGGGGAAATGATCTGATTTCAGACCATTTCTCAAGGAAACAGATCATATTTGGAGGAAAAAATTAGGCTGTTTTTTTTTTTTTTTAAAGTCACGGGGCTGAGTGACTACAGAGCTGACCCACGTACAGCAGACAGAGTGCATGAATCATCTATAATTTTTTATTATGCAACCAATTTCATTAAGGTGAGTGTGCGGGTCCGCTGTGTTAGCACTGTGAGTATGTTCTTGCTAACCTATGTTTACATTTAAAAGTACTTTAAAGAGTGGGATGATGCTTCAGCAAGCAAAGAAGCTTTTATCATTTCATAGTTCAGCTGGATTCATAATTAAAGGCAAAACAACATGTGAGATTCTAAAATACTCTGACATTTTAGTTTTCATCCTACACAGTTGAAATTTACAGAGCGAGACTCGCATTTTCCTCATATCCACTGTTGACAGGGAGACACCAATAGCTTCTCTCTCTGTCTTATCTCATCAGCAGACATGTCTTCAGCTCAGAGATCTTTGAACTTAAAAGACACCTGTCCGCAAAGCAGGATAAATGTACACAACAAGATCATATATACACGGTACACACTGAAACGTATGTGTCAGTGCGATAGAAAAAGCATTAATTAGAAGAACTGGAGTTTGTAAGGCGTTTTCAGATTGTACTTTGAAAGTCTCGATCAACATAAAGACTCAGAAGTCACTGTTTTTCTGCAGCTTTAAATACCACACCACGAATAGCAAATCGAGCTGTACAGATGATGCAGTTTAATTGAGATCAAAATGTTAGTGTCTCTTCAGAAAGTTCATGTAAATATGGGCTTCAATGTGCCATTCATTATTTTCACAAACATCAGAAAATGCTAGAAATAACATGTACATGGTACTGCATGCTACTGTTCTATAATATTAATCATTTTACTGAAACTAATTATATTCCTTTCAGTATTACCTCCCTCATTATCTAAATGAGTGAAAAAACATCTAAATTACATTCTGAGGGTGTGAGTCCCAAGACCTCTTAGGGACGTATTAGTCCCTATTATTAGTCCCTATGGGGCGGAGAGAGAGACCTGTTTGGAAAGACATACTGACTAGTTTTAAACACTGTCTTCATTACTTCTTTTAAATTCCTAATGGGGATATGTTGGTCAGAGGCCACACATATTTTTAGCCTATATGCTTTAGCAAGCTCTTTGGCAGGTTTCTCAAAAATAATCCCACAAACATAACATAATGTTTGACTTGCTGTCACCATAAATAAAGTATATTATTGTATGCCATGCAGATCCTTTTTGGAATAAAAAAAACACAACTTTAAAAATCATCAAGTAATATTCAATTGTTTTTTTCTTTTAACTTAGGATTAATACAGAAACTTACTAACTTCTTCATTTGTGATGCTTGACTTGTTAAAACTGTCGATGCACAACAATTTTGTGTATTATTTAGGGCTGGGTTTAAAAAAATGGAATGGAATGGATCTTCGTTTGAATGATCCGATATCTAAATATCAATCTTTTAATATATGCCTTACCCCGTGGATGCTTGAAGCTTTAACCCCGTTAGTCTTGCGTCTCGATTTGAAATCTAAAGTTGTTGTTTATACGCTGTACTAAAGAAAGCACTTATCTCACTGACTGTAGCGTCTGTAGCGCTGCACAACTTCCACTATATTGTGTTGACTCGTGTAGTGTGTTGGTCTTGTTAAATAAAAAGTACATTAATGTAACTGCTTTAGGGTCAATTCTAAATGTAAACATTAATATTTTAAAAAATGCAACAGGTTAGAGGGTTCCTTGTACAATTTACAGCATTAGTTCTCTGAGAGTCTCTTTCATATCCAAGCAAAATTGGTATTGTAACTGAAATATCCCTAACCAAATCGATATTGAATCGAATCAAACTGGAAATCGAACCAAAATCTTGTGAATTGAATCGATTCGGGAAATCAGTGGCGATACCTAGCCCTAGTGTTATTAGACAAGCCTTGCAGGCTTGTCCGTTGAAGGCCTTGCAGGCTTGTCCGTTGGAGGCAATGTTTGACGACAGTGGATAGTGTGTGGTGACTTAAACAGCTCCTTCACTGGCACTCGTAGTTTATCTAAGCAGCAGGCATCCCAAATTACAAACTGGCCTTAAAAGCCCTCAAAAATCAATGCTCTCACCCCTGGAAACATAAAGTGCTTGGAGAGCTTAATAAAAAAAGAACCATGTTATATTTGAGCTACCTTTTCTCTACCTAACAGCAAGCACTCTGTTATATTGTATTTCAGTGTATTTCAGTTAGTGGTAAGAATAGAGTGGCAAGGCAAGATTTTTTTTTTACTCAATAACTGAGTGAGATTGAACGGCTTTTACAGACAGCTACTGTATCTTGATTGTGTATTTTTGAAGACTTGTAGATGTTTTAGTAGCAGTGTCACTCAGTGGAGCTTTCCAGAAGACGTATTGTGCCGGTGCTGTGCTCCTATCATTCCTGCTTTGACTCCAAAGCTGCTGATTTGAGATCAATACCTAGCTGCAGTTGTCTGGATGTGCTCACAGGACCATCAATAATAAATGATCTTTTAGCTCTGATTTCAGACAGGCCTCAACCCCGCCGAACGGACCTGTGCCTTCAACTGCTCGCATAGTTCCCCTAAGCCACCAAAAACAAAGAAGGAAATGAGCACAACTCATGGGAAACGCTGCATCTTTATTGCAATACCTTGGACTCACTTTAAGAAAAACACACACCCTTGGCTTTATTGATGGTGTATTTCCCATATCCATCTGAGCATTGCGTTCTCATACCCAGTAGCCCACTTTGCAATAACTCGACGATAATAGCATAGCGAGCGATTCAATGTAATGTCTTAGAGCCACTCAACAACATTCCTGTTATGGTAGCATCGTTGTTTTTTTTCTTATTTTCAACAGAAAAGACATTACAATGAAGGCAATGAACTCTGTGCAGCTTGAAAGCTATCTGCCTCATCATTACTGAGGCCTCTGCATGACTAAAAATATCTCTCAAGGCTTTGTATCTGTTTATTATCTCTTGCAAAGACACTCAGTATCGCAACGGTACTAAAAATGTGCCTTAGTTTGCTCAGAATTCAAGGGAGAACCTGCTAAAACCATAATTATATCAATTGTACAAAAAGGTAGATCCAAGCAACACTTCTGATTGGATGAATAGGCATTTTTACCACAGCATCATGGTTTTCAAGAGCCAACTTCATGTCAGTCAGTCATGATGAAACACTTCTCACACTCCTTTATCAAACTTTAATGTGGTAAAACCCATTTTCTACTAATCAAGTCCTTTATTGATCACTATACAGGAAGACAAGTTGCACTGTTGTCAGTTTAACGTAAACTCTAGGGTCCACCTGTGTCTAAAGCACTGTTCATCAATGTCACTTCAGAGTTCTCCTAACCAATAAGGATGCAGCAGGGGCGGGACCAAGAGCCGTCACCCTGCTGTTTCGTAGCTGATGTGAGCTAGGCTAATGTGTATCAGCAGCGCCCGGACAGTCCTCTCAGCTCCGCCTGCAGTGCTCAGCTGGTGCTGCCAAAGCGCTCGGCCTCAGTGCTTCAGCTGCTCAGGAGGTCGCTGGTGCACACAGCCCCTAAATCTTTATTTAGCTGCAGTTCTACTGTAAGCAACTCCCATAATCCTCTTTTCGTACGCAAATTAATTTTGATGATGTCACGCGCCATACTTCTGGTTTCTTAATCTCTTCGTTTGCATGGATTGCTGTGATACAATGTGTGTCGATATGAACAGATTATTATATAGATAGACTCAACAGTAGCCTTGACATGGTTAATTTCTGTGCTGCTTTTGACTGGGAACTGATCATTTCACCATTGATAGCATTATCTGATCGATTTTGTGTAAATTTGGTGTTGATAATGTTAGCTTGTTAGCTGACCTAGTGAGCTAACCATCGCTGTCTCAATGTTAACCAGTCTCAAATAGCTTAGCTAGTAGTTTGCTAAATTGGCTTGCTCGTTAGCTAGCAAATAAAGTTAACTGAGCTGACTCTTCTCAAGGTGTACCTCGGAGGGCTTTTGGATAAAGAATTTGATTATTAGCCATATTGTTTTAACAGTGTACGAGTTACGATGTTCCTGAGCCCATTGTGCCAAAATTTCAGCTTCCCAATTGAAACCAATGAATGAATTATGATGTCCACTCACTATCTCATTATACTATAGGAGTATTATACAGATTTATTGTGTTTTAGCCCACCTTTTTTCCTTTGTGTTTGACTGCCCTGTAGCCTGTTTGTTATATGTCTTGTCAGCTCTGAGCCTATAAATGAATCTACAGCCTATAACCTGTTTATTGTGCCAGGAGTTCAGTTTCTTGACTGAGGCTGAAATGACAAAATGTGACATGATTGCCGTACAAAGCACCAAGCTGGGTCACAGCTTATTACGTGCTTGTTCTGTACCTATTTTTCATAAGCTTGTGATTCATCTTGTAGCTTGTTGGTTCCGCTCACAGCATACATGTGGATTTTCTGAAATGTCTGGAGAAAATGAATAGGTAATTTACTTCCCGGGCCACTGAAGGCGAGCACGTTTCAGCTCTATAGCTAAACCTTTGATGATGATAAGACAACACATACTCTGGCATTTAATAAATCACATTGTTGTATAAGCAGTGTTTCTACTTATGTATTTAATAAGCTATAGCTGAACATTGCTGTGTCCTCTATAGAAAAGATCCTGAAGCTGATATAGGGAACCTGAGCGCTGAGACCACATTCAAATCAACTGCTAATTAATTATGTCTATATGTAATTGCACCAAATGCATTGTGGACTGTGCAGAGTCTTTATTTGTTGATATCATGGCCCGAGGAAATACTCAATTCTGACTGGCTGGAAAGTCCATTACTTTTTGCACCATCATTCTAAATTAATGCACTAGCAAGGTCTGAGTATGCCATTCCAGCCACAGCCCAGACTGTCATAAAATAGCCAGAATAAATAGGTTTTCAAGTTGATGAGGCTTGCTAGTGACATGCTGCTGCTAGTACCTTCAAGCTCTGTGATAACTTCACAACTGCAGTAGATATTGAACATATGCATGAATAAATATTTACACTATTTTAATTAGAATGATGCTCAAGACAGAGCTGCCACAACAATGTTCAGTGTACATGTGCAGTATTTATTCAGCTTGGGAATGGCCAACAGATTATTTTGGCTCTTTCCTCATTAGCAGTTTGATATCCAAGCAGTGCAGAGAAGAAGAAAAAAACAAACTGCTCAAGTAGTTGCAAAGAAACCAACTCGCTAAAAGCTCTCACAAGATCGTGTAACAAAGATAAATGGAAAGAGAAAGAAGGTATACAGGAAGATAAATGGACAGCCCATGTTCTTAACCTTTGGCAAGTAGCCAAGGGATAAGCACACTCCAAGTTATGTTGTGTTTCAGCAGACTTCATGGAGGCAAGCATCCTCTGCTTCTTGATTCTTCATCAATGCATCATCACATAATGTGTTATCTCAGTCAATATGTTGTTGCTTACAGCACGTATTCTACTTTCCAATATTTTGTCTATTTTTTTTTGCTTTAATGTTTTACCACTGAATTCCAAGTTCTTTCTTATTTATGTATGAATTCAGTTTTACATCACAGATCTGTCACTGTGTCCACTTTTCCAACAAAAATACGGCCCTATATGTTGCGATTTTTCTCCAGTTAGTACGAACGCGCTGGTAACACGTTGTATAAAAGCAGCCCATACAGCATGTTCTTTACTATGATTACAGGTACTTCAGTGTTCACGCTTATGCTGCTCAATGCAAGCTAGCCATGTCATTACTAGCCACACTCACAGTAAAGAATGCCCTTCATAGGCGTTATTGCTGTAAGGGCATACAGGAGCAACCAAGATTGGCTTCCAAGCTAAATAGGCAATGCAGAAAGAAAGAAAGAAAGAAAGAAAGAAAGAAAGATAGAAAGAAAGAAGGAAAGAAAGAAACTGACACCTTAGCTGGGTGCATGGTAAGTATTGAGACTCATGGCTCCCTACATATTTCATCTTGCTCCTCCACTTGTCCTCTGACGTAATTTGCAATGTTTCATCTTGAGTGTGAATATTGAAAAAGAGCCGTGTTGTTCAGGGAAGCAATAAAAGGAAATAATGTTGATAAGGTCTGAATGTCAAGATGCTATTTACCCCATGAAGTGTACTGAAATGAAAAGAAAGAAAAACACACACTGGAGCCAGAGTAACAGACATAAAAAACATTAATACACAATTTATACTGACTCCTGAAAAAAAATTATGTGTTCTAATTGTATTAAGTTCAACCAGCATTTTATCTCACCTTGCATGCAATTTTCTCATGCCACACTTAATCAGGAGTAATTATTCTTCACGCAGCGGGCGTGCACAACGGGGCAACAGAAAGAACAATTGTTATGGTGTAGCCGCAGTCCGGGTTTTAATCAAAGAAGAGCGCTCGGACCACCCAGCCAGGACATGGTTGGATGGAGCAGCTAGCCTAGTTAACTCAGCGCCCAGTGTGTGATATGTGAGAGAGGACTGTGGTTGCCAGTCACCACACATCACAGCCCCCTGAGTACACCCTTTATCTCGTCTCCAGGGCAACCACATACTACCGCATTCCATCTGCTGACAACCCCTGACAAAACACAGACAACACTGCAGCAAAGTCTGCAGTTTTCCTGAAAAGAGCTGCTATCTATGCCTGCTACAGTACCAGCTATTAAGACATAAAACCTCATGGAGGAACATGCATACGCTTTGCAACAGAAATTCTCATTTGCATAGATGTTGGGGTTGGAATAATAAGATTCTGTCTAACCAAAACTGAGTTATCCAATGCTCACTGAATGCTACTTAATGCTTTTGGGTGTTAAATGTTTACAGTTTTGCCGGATGAGATGTAAAATCTTTGCTGCTCAGTACCTCCGACCGGCACTCCACACAGATTGAACCATGCAATTTCAAGCTCACAAAATATACCAAGTGTTCTAAAAACTTCCCTCAGTCTGTTGACTGGCACACGTTGAGACACGCTTGAAGACTGTCAGCATGTAGGCTACTATTCTTCCAGCACCTTGTATTATGTTCCAGCCATGTTCGTCACGAAACTAACTGCTGTGGGAGCAGACACGGCACATTAGCAGCAGCATCCTTGCATGTGTTCTCACTCACAGGAACATCCTAAAGGCGTATTAATGAAACGCATTCACACAAATTAGTGCACAAAAGCTTTTAAAACCTCTAGCCAAAGGCATCAATGTTCTGAATAAGAAAAAAAAAAGTGTGCAAAAAAAAAAATTCATCGCGGCTTTTGCTAAATAGCTAACGTTCACATGTATGCAGCATATTGTCTCTCTAGTGTTTGTTTACAAAGTACATTCATAGTGTCAAGCCTTTTCTATAGCTCTGACAAAAACAGCCTGCAACGATGGATTTCTTTTGCATATAGTATGTAACACAGCATATTGTCTGTCTGTACATCACAATCTCAGAGAGCGGTGAGAAACACCACAGCTGCTTTATCTCGTCAGCGAGACGCCGCTGATTCGAGATGAGAAGGTCTTCAAAGGGGAACGCTTCTGCGCACCCAGCTTAACGAGAGACAGGGGATCTCTTTGATGCAACAGTAGGGTGCATTGTGCCACTTTGATTCTATTTGGGGGGATTGTGATAGGGGGAGCAACGCTTCAGGTAAGGCCTCTTCCACCTGCTTACAATTACGCTTTGCCCGTCAGCCACCCAGCAGGGGAGGAGCAGAGGCGCGGTCCCGCAGCATACAGCGTTTCCCACCGCCAGGCGCTACACCTAAAACAATACCTTGTCTAATAACTCCGCTCTCACGGCTGTGGTAGCAGGGAGTCACATTAAGAGGCACTTGGTCAACCTGCTAACGCATTCTGCAGCGACAGAGGCATCTAAATAAATGAATAAAATGAAAACAGAATGGAAATATGACTGAATAAAACATGAAAGGAAGTGAGTACAGAGCACAGTCTCGGGGGTGCATTGTTATGTACAGTATATACTGAGATCGGAAGAGCA
>OMOV01028626.1:1435-17820 GCA_900312565.1 Beryx splendens | reverse complement strand
CGCTCTTCCGATCTTGTGTCAGAGTGGTTAACTAAATATTAAAAAGTACATCATGCAGTTTGTCTATTTACTTTTTCATCCTCACTGTGTGTGTGCCCAAATCCTGGTGTGTGTGTGTGTGTGTGTACCAAACTGCAAGTAAGCAAACACAAAACCAACCAACACATAAAAACGATTCACAGGGAACCACCGAGACGAAACAGGTAGACAAATTCATTTCGACGCAAATCCCCCTTTGACTTTGGCCAATCTGTCAAGCTCTGCCTCACCCTCCCCTAGCGTTATCCCTGCAATGATATTCTTTCCTTCCGTCTTTTAGGGGAACGTCGCTGTTGTGAGCGCTTTAAGCTGGAAACGGGCTGCAGTTGTTTTCTTTGCAAAAACACCTGTCTAAACAGCAGCAAAGCCAAGGGCAAGTCTCGCCTGTCAGCGCTGGTGACAGCTCTTGACAAAAATTCAGCAGAGACAATTCCTAAGACGTCCACTCAAGCGAAACAATGCACGTGTGCTGGAATGACCCCAGCTGCGTTGCCTGACTCTCCATTAGGTTTCAGTGTTGTTTGTAGTGGCTCTGCGACAGCCAGACAGACGCACACCGACCAACACCTGGACCAAGGTAAAACACATTAAAGATACTGTCTTTGTTTTGTTTGTCTCTGCGGTTTCAAATGCACTTAATCCTCCTAAATACCGGGCTGGTTTCAGTGACATTGACTCTTCAAAAAAAAAAAAAAAAAAGGTTAAACTCAAAACCAAAAACCCTCTTATAGTATTGTGGAGGCAACAAAAGCTTGGACTATTTAAGTGATTAATTAATACAGCTTACAACCATTTATAAAGGCATTTGTATCATCTGTCCGGAGTGGATTTAGGGCCCGTTTCAGTGAAGATTTACTGAACAAAGACCAGGTGCCTCATTAGCGTTCGGAGACTTAGGTTTGCCTGTATAGAGGGGGATCTCTGGGGTGGTCAAGTTTCAGTTCTTATGCTTAAATTTCAACACATGGATCCTTAATCTGCGATGCCCTCATCGGCTACAGTCCAGCTCCCGTCATCCTCCGCTCACCTGAGCAGCTTCGGGGCCTGTTTCCATTGGTTTGTGTTATCAACATGGGAGTGAAAAATGGTAATGAAACCTAGACCCATGCACAGTATACCGCTAACTTCAGACAGCGCCACGACTAACAAAGGTTGAGTGATGAGAAGGCCTGCACACATTCAAAGATCTGGTATTTTGGTAAAACAATACCATTCAAACTAAAAAAAATTTGGAAGATCGGAAAAAGATTCCGTATTCACAGAGGCACTAGACATGTTTTTTGGTTTTCCACGTAGCATTTTTATTTACAAACACAAGATGTGTGCTGTTGAATAATGTCCACTAAACATTCACTTTAAACTGTACATTCTTCATGTCTGTAACTCGGACATTTTGTTTACAGGACCACAGGTTATAGGATGCACTCTGAGGCTTTCCCCTCAATGAGAAGGGTTCTTGACAGCTTTGAAATCAAGATCTTCCACAAACAATGCAGGTGGCTTTCATCGTACAAATACATGTCTTACACTTGTGGCGGACATAAAGGTGGACACCAAGTCAAATCCCAACATGTCAACCTGTATTTTGTAGTCTGTTGTACAGTATTGACATCCTCAGATCCAAAGAGAATATTTGGACAAATTCACTTAAAGACACAGTACAATATGACAGTTCTTTCTGCATATAATTACCCCTCTGATACACATACTGTAAAATAGGCTACTATACTTTGGTCAGAACAAAGATCCTATTGATGCATCATAGCCGTACTTCAATGCAAACTTCTGTTCTATAACGGACAGTTGAATAAGGCTATGTAGAGACCTCTAATAAACTGCTGTATGTTTCAGCTGCTCGGCTTGACACTCAGGCTTTTCCTGAGTCATTTTCATCTATCTTATCGACACTAAAACAGCATCTGAATTGTCCTTTATCATAAAGATTTCCCCAGAATATCACATAGTGTGGAAATATACACCTAAATCATTTATATATGTATTCAATGCAGAGGAAATGCAACATACACTGTGTAATAATAATAATCTGAGGACAGGAGATACTATTTGAGAGATGCAATTAATGTGGATATAACCTGAAGAATAAAGCATAAAAAAATGTCCTTTTGGATTTAAAATTAAATGACAGCTTCTTCAAAAGCATGGAGAATCGAAACATTTCTACGTAAAATAACACTACACAGTTTACTCACAGCACTGATAAGAGCAAGCCCCTAATTGGCAAATAGAAAACAGGAATTCATTTCTGTCGACTACAGTTCTATAACACCCATTTCCCTTCTGTAAAACGGGGGAGAGCACCATAGACATAAAAGCCATCAGTTGATTTGACATCCAGCATTTAATAATGAATCCTATGAGACGGCCCCCTGGTTTCACCTCTCCGTTTTGCTACCCAGAATCCCACTCGCCCGCTGTAGGGACAGGGGCGGACTTGGCATAGCATATCCAAACACTGAACAGAATATTCCTAACAGCGATGGCAGAGGAAAATGTATTTATACAGTATATATCAAAAATATTTCAGATCACCACAGTGACTGATCTGTCTTCTTCCTCCTGGAGAAACCGGCTTCATAGCAACGCACGATGAAAACGATCACTTACAGAAATAAATGAGGAAGATGGTATAAAATAGGACTCGTTTTTTTGTCTTTTTCTTTTGTTTTAAGCCAAGATGAACCAGAGAAACATAATGATAACTGTGTGTAAACTGGGAAAGACTGAGGTTCCGTTTTTCTTTTTGGTACACCACCCGAAAAATCATTTCTGCTAAATATCCAAACTGGGCCTAGAAACCGCTACACAGTCTGTTCTTCGTCTCGTACAACTCACATACAAACACAGAGAACACATTAAGGTCTTTATAATTTGTAGTATTTGGTCCAGTGACCCCGAAAACCCCAAAAAACAAATACTGGTTGAAGACATTTTAACTGACAGCTGTGTGCGCGCGTGTGTGTGTGTGCGTGTGTGCGTGTGTGTGTGTGTGTGTGTGTGCGTGTGTGTGTGTGTATCACTGCACCACACACATGGAGCTGCGGGGGGGGTTGACTGTCCTGGCCACAGGGTCCTGACTGTAGTTCACAATGTCTGCCTTCACCACACGCTGAAAACACGCAAACAGACACAGAGAAAAAAATACACACAGAGAGAGAATTAAAAGGCTTCCACAACAATCCAGTAGTGTTTGTTACTACTGGTAAGTGCTGAAATACTCAACTGTTAAATTCAAAAAAGGGTTTGTCGTCTTTAGGGTCACCCAATGTGGAGCTCGCACTTCCAAAAGAGTGAAAATAATTTTGTAACAATATTTGAAATAACTTGTTAATTACAACACAGTACAATCAGTACTTCGATGAAATAAAGCCTAAGACGCTCCATTTCTAAATAAAAAATGTCTAAGCATTTTTTTATTCACATTTTTTGGCACACGGCTCAACATCCACGCAATGTTTCAGCCCTTGGCCTTCCACGTCAAAAAGTTTGTGCACCCTGAGCCAATCATGAGCCGGATGGAGGTCAAACTGGGGTCAGGTCTGATACCATCATGAACTCTGAGGGCCAAGTCTTCCTCACTGGATCGCACTCCACCAACCCGCCAAAATAGTTTGAATTCCTAAGAGAGCTTTAGCATATTTCTGTCACCTCTGATGAAACTACAGCAGGAACAGTGTGATTAGGTTCTACTGGCCTGATGGCTTTCCCTTCTTTCTCTACTAAATCTAAACCACAGGCACTACACACTACCACTACCATGGCTACTTTAAAGGACAACGCTACCGTTTTTGCCTAAGCCTCTAACAGATATACCGAAATATATCTGTACGGCTGTGCAGACATACTTCCAACTATTGAACAGAACATATTTTGCTTTGCTGGCCGGTGTCTTGTCTAACAGGGCCTTCATCCTGTGGGTAGTCCACCAGCTCAGCCTTCACGATCCTCTGAGCAGCGTTCAACACATCGCAGCAGTGGAGAGATGGAGGCAAGTAGAGGGATAACAAAAAAGATAGAAACGGTAGAGGATAAGGGTAGAGGTGTGGGAGAAGATGATAAGAGAGAAAGGCGTACCGACCAAGGCAAGGTAGGGTGAAGAAATGGATAGGAGAGGATGAGGAGAAGGTCAGGGAGTGAGAGAAATGAAAAAGCAATGTGAGAAATAAGACTGAAAAAATGAATATAGCATGAGATTCATATGTGAATTTTCTATCTAGTGGATTACCACAAGACGACAGTAGATCAACATGCAGAGCTGCAGGAGACTAGTCACCCTCGTGGAATGATATTCTAACGTCTGACAACTAAGTAGATGAAGCTTAAACAAAGTAACCACAGGCATAAATATATGTATACAACTACATGTAACTAATACAGACAACAAGGGTGACATCAGGTAGTGTATTCGTTTCAACAGGGGAAAAGCACAGCTAGGCCTACTGTAATTTCCCCTTAGCTAATAGGGTGGAAAATTGACCTAATTTCATTCTGCCGATGTTAACCACACTGTATTTGTTCCTCTGCGTCCTCCGGCAAGTTTTGAAATTTTTCAAATCGGTGTGCCATCCAATGTTTTTTTTTTTACAGAAGACTCTACACACCTAGTACTGGATCGGTGTTAAACTGGAAGTTGTAACTTATGGTTACATTGGAACCATTTCTGTTGGTGCAGCCGTTAAAATTTTAGGAATGCGTAGGCTCGGACTGAGTGGGAATTTCAGTTCAAACTGGCCTACGTTTGAACCTAAGTGCGAGTGGTGCAACGGGCTGCTGTCTCTGCGCTGGACAACCAGTGAAGAACAGACCACATGGCTGAATCCCAGGTCCTGGTTGGCTGTCTGATTAACGAGCTGCCGAAGCCTGGTGTCGGAGTCAGTGAGTGATCAGCGGCCACGCTATCTGATCCAGCAGACAGAGGACCATGATGGAGAGGGCTCCCAGGCAGATATAATACTGTCAGGGGTTGCGACCCTCATGTTAAGCTCTCTAAACCTGACAGCTGATAATGAGGCTGCGCTGCCCCCCCCAGCAAGACCCGGAGCCATGACCTGCTCAAAGCCTCCACTCCACACCCATGACGCAAAGTCAGCATGTCATTCCTCCACATCTCCAGCAATATGAAAAACACGGACAGGTCACTGGACAATCTCCTCTTCACCCCTCGAATCTGGCATGAATTATGAAATGTAAAGACCATCTAGATGTTTCCACCACAGATGCTGCTAAATGTTTGGCTGTAGCGGTTACTTTTGTATACTCTTCCAGCTTTACTTGATTATTTGGTTGCCATAGTAGGAGTTTGTTTCTTTTTGTTGTACCGGTATATTTGAGTCAGGACGTCTAAATGAATCAAACTTGCGTGCTTTTCTAGTTTTGTTTTTCCGGAGGTCATGCTCCTCAAGCCTTCTGAATGCAGTACATTCAATAGTGCAGTGGAGGCTTCCACATTTGCCCAGTCTCTATTACAGCAATCATAATATCAAAATGTTTGTATAATGTGGCAGCATGAGCATGGTTAACGGCTGCTTGATGCTGTACAAAGCTGACATAACACTCATAGATCATGTGAATTTGTGGCCTCAAATTTCAATTATTCTGTTTGCCTTAAATATTCTAAAGTGTATCAAGACTATTGTTGTAAACCAATTTAAGTGAAGGCAACATTTAACAAATTGCTTAAAAGGCTTTATATAAACAACCCAAATTGAAGGTTTCGCTGTTTATTTTTGTTCAACTAAGACTTTTTGTCTTTTTTTAGTGAGACCAACAGGAAAAAGGACCAATTAGAATGTGTTTTTGTAGACAAAGTCATTAGCCCTACTTAATGTGACTGTTAAAGTCTGATGAAAAAAGGAAGGCAGCAGCTTACAAATGTAGTTTCCTTATTTCAAGCAGGCAAGGCCGGCCTAGTTTGAAGGAGAACGGGCGGAAAGGAGCGAGTGATTCTGGTAAGTCCATTCAGTACGAACCACTGAAGTCCACTAGCCAAGTTAACACAATGAAAAAATGTACTTAATGTGGTAATTATGCCGTTCTTTCCACGGAAATGCATCAGACCTTCTGCATCCATAATCAGTGTTTTTCTGCATTTCGGTCAACTGGTCTTGACCTCTCTCCTTGACAGGCAGATTGGATCCAGCCAATCACCCTGCTTGATTAGCCTGGATTAAACCACTTTGCTTTATTGAGGCAGCTATCAAGGGAGGCGAGGAAGAGGAAAGCAGATGGATGGCTTCATTAGTCGATGGTCACTTTCTGTTTGTCGACAGCAGCGGAGAGGGGCTTGAGAATGTGGCCGGTCCTTCCATAACACGCTCTCCCTTCTCCTGAGGTCCTGACCTCTCCATAGCCCCTGGGCTCATCAGCCGCTGCCCAGCCAGTGTGGCTCCAACCGGTCATATCAGACCCAGGATTAATGCTTCTGGGGGAGGTGACCCTGTAAATCCTACAGCTGCCACCATGGGGCACTTTGGTCAGGCTGGCGAGCAGAGACCCTGCTTCGGCCACGATGGTGAGAGATAAACCAAATAAATCAGACAGCCAATCCTAACCTTCTCGCCCTCAAGACTGCCTACCTTTAACCCCTGACTTCACGCGTTAATGTGGTCAACGTGGGTCTATTTACAGATGGGCAGTGTCAGTGGCAGGTAGACCATCACAGGAGGCAGACATAACAAGCCGATGTTTACGCAACAAAAGGTCCTTTACAGTGTGCAGTGACCTCCACTGACCTGGCTAACACACTCCCGGTGACCTGCCTTAAGTTTAGGCATTGCATTACGCGTTATGCTAGGAGAAAGGCCACTGAAGAAGTCATCAGCCACTTTCACTATTTTACCAGTCAGTTGTAATTGTAGGCTCAGTTGACAGCATTTGGCTAACAGCTGGTTACGTCCCATCCCGGTTAGGAGCAAAGCAGACATTTAAGATGCAATGTGGCTGCAAAGGAATTTTGCTGAAATTTAAGAGAAAGACCTTGACACCATTATGGCTCACCTGGGACTGTTCTATCTCTGCTTTGTTGAGCTTCACACCAAGAATCTCAGCTGCCAGTCTCTGGAAACAAAGGTACACCTGAGGAAGAGGAAGATGGGGAGAGATGAGAGAAACGGACATCGAAAATGTAACAAGAGGAGATATAAGATCAGACAAGTCGTTCTGTACTCTGCCCGTTTGTTAATATAACATTTTGTGATGTGATTTTTTTTCTCTAGCTGGTTCAACACTTCTGATGTGACTTATTGAGCTAGCTGGTACTGACCGAATCCCCCGTCTTGGCCGATACGAACTGACTGACGAGGCTGTTCTCTTGGCAGAAGCGCTGGTGTTTGTCAGCCTTCACTGTCCTCATGTGCTCCAGGTCGACTGTGGACAAAACGCAGCGTGACATGTCAGAGAAATTTACACAGATAGGACAGGACTCATACGGGGCTATACGGCACTCTCGCGGGGTTAACTGCCACATGTCTGGACCTAAACAGAAAAGGTAACAGTTTACGCTTGAGTTAAGATGGAAAGGATCTGCCTAGTGTACAAGCTGTCCCATGTAGGACAAATAGCATAATTCAATTGTTATGTTGCTTTCAAATCCAGCTTCTGTGTCCAGAGATTAGCTGTTACTTTTCACTCTATGGAGGAGGACGTCACCTCAGGGGGTTTGAGGGTGGAAATGATCAATTCAATGGCCTCAAGCGTCCATTCCCATCTGTATTAAAGCTTGATGTGACACATTCCACAGTGTAAGCCTAGGACTAGTACAGTTCCACCCTGAAGCCATGCACCTTTACCTCTATTTGACCTGAAACAGACAAACCAGCCCAACAATGCATGGATGACCGAAGACTTCGGGCTACACTCAGTGTGAGAATGTAGCCGGAGAAAACAGTTTGACATATTAGCACGACGGCATATTGAAGCAGGTGGGCACATGGGCCCGAGAACTGGGTCTGTCACCTTCACACTGATTTACTACGAGCGCACAATGACAGCGCCTTCCTTTCTAGCTATTGTGGCCGCGTCCCTGTGCATTCGACTCCTGTGCAGTGATACCGGGCGCTTTGCTTCTCTCCCTTCCTCACTATGGGGTCATGCCGGGGTCGCTGGGGAAGGTCACCCGGGGGTCTTGCTGCTGAAAGCAATAGCTTCCTTCTTTATTTCTGGCTTTGTGCGACAACGCGGCCACGCCCGGTATCTGGTGCATACGTGTCTATGTTAGCTGGAGGAGGTCACGCTACTGTACGGTGTTGCGTTTCTCTCGTCCCCCCGAGTTTTACTCTTTGTGTGAGGTTTTATTCAAGTTGTCAAGGATTTACCCTGTTCTCATGCCCCTTGGTGTACGTGTGTATGTGTGTATGAGGGAGGGAGGGAGAAAAAGAGAAGCAGAGAAAGAGAGACAGATACAGAGCAAGGGAGAAATGTAAACACTGCCTTATTCCAGTATTATTAATATCTCGGTAAGTCATATGACCCAAAAATGTGAAAGGCCAATCCACAGAGACAAAAAAAAACACATTTGGTAAGACTCATTTTAGACTAAAAAGAATATTACCATCACCATAAGTGACTTATAAACACAAACCTTTCTGGTCAAGGGCAGACACTTTTACATCTACTCAACGTCCAGAGCAGACTGTCACGTCTCTGCCCATACATAAACATAGCTGTCTCATAGGCGTCAGCGGGTTATTAATTCCAGTCATTAAGAGCGGAGGTACCCAGCATGCTACTAGAAGTAAACAGTGCTAATCCTTTGGATCCTGCACACTTGGGAAAGGTTATCAATCATGTGTCACAGTCAGATTAGCCAACATTAACATACTGGCTCGGGAGCAGAGGAAGAGTGGCGGGTTACTGTAAGTAAAAACCCATGATGTGTCCCGAGTGAGTAACGTTTCTTTGTGCCGCCGTAACAAACATGTAAGCAAAAGTGAATCCTCTCTGCGGGTGTTATGCATCGAGGTGGGGGTCAATTCAGAATTAGCTGCAGCAAAAATGCGTTATGTATCAAAAAATAAAAAAGTCGAAAGCCGCGGAGGGAAGTCGTCTGTCAGACAATCACTTGAAATTTTTGTTGTGTGAAGGAGAAGCACATTGCCTATTTCACGGTTATTAAAACAGAACTCGGCTATATATATAAAAACAGACTCCCAAATTCTGTACATGTTCTTATACATCAGTCGGGAACAAATACTTGCTTCCTTTAGTCACAAAATAATAGGCTCACACACATTCTCACAGTAGATTTCAGCAGCATGTGGCTTCTGTCTGTGTAAACTGAATATAAGGGCTAATCCCACAGTTTTAGTGTTTTGCTCCATTTCTCTCCCTAATGTACCCATTTCTACTTATCAGGTCGAAACAATCTTCCTCCGATGATCTGGTTTCCCTCCGTTTCTGTCAAACTGTACATCAGCTTAACTACCCCTTAGGAAGTGACTGCAAACACGAAATAAACTGTTTAGGCCTCCGAGCGCATAGAGATAGTGGAGGGGATCATCACTCGTCAAGAGCGATAGCCCTCCCTCGCTCTGGTCACCATGAGTGTTTATTTAAAAGGTCTGCCTGTCACTGTGGTGAATTGCGAGACAACAGTTGGAGATTAATATCTGTGGGATGAATCAGGCTTTTACCGTAAATAACTGGTTAATTTGTTATAGTGTTGACCCACTACATAAATGGGAACAGAATCAAACAGGAAGACAATATGGATGTTGTTCCTCTCCACAAGTTTGGACGATAACCTTTCACCTTGGTGGAAAGAAACTTCTCAGTGGTGGACTTGATAATCCTGGATGCAGGAGGTTATTTTGATGTCAATGAAAATTTGGAATTAGTAAGGAAGTTGGTTGAAATCTGCCTAGCACATGTTTTTTTTTAACCAACCAATATCTCCCTGCTCTGCACTGTGCCACCCTCCCTGATGAGTATATTGGGCACCAACTGCTAATGCCTGAAATGAAGTCGTACCACTCCAGGTTTGAGTGCAGCATCTCTTCGACACAACAACAGGTGAAAATCACCCCTTAAAGAGAAAATCCACACCAAAACACTTTAACATTGTTAAAAAAAATAGCTATTGACCCATTTCATTGTTTGGTGGTATATATATATTTTTTATTCCCGTGGATAACGTACAAACGTACGCAATGTGACGTCATATTGAGATATCCCAGTCCAGCTACAATGGAGTTTAACAAGCAGAAAAAAATTCAGTCAGCAGTTTTGGTGTCAGTCCCTCAAAATTAAACAAGTGCTTCTTCATAGACTCACCATTTTATACCGACCTTCAAGAATCATACAGGGATGTTGCTACAACAAAAAAACATAACTCCTAAAATGCACTGAACTTCATAGATCGATGCTATCCAGCAGCGATCTGACAGTGGGTTTTTCCTTCCTCCCAACAACACGTTGCTCAGGCAAAACAATAAGCCAATACTTCTACTTTTTCTAACCAGCCTGAAATCCAACACTGCACCGTGTGATCCTCGGCAGCGCTGTGGGCTTTTAAAACCGTGCAGCGATAACTCAGGCACCTAGTTACTGTTCCACCAAGTCGACTGCTGGGGACCAAGTGGAACAGTTTATCGAGCGAGCAACAGCCGGAGAATAAGCTTGACATAACACAGTTAATTGCCGCCAGCCTCATTTAAACTAAACAGCAGTTGGTGCAATGGGGAGTATGGGAGCTGAGGGTGGAATGTGTGGTTTGTGTGTGTGTGTCTATGTGTCTGTAGTGGTGGTGGGGTGTGTGTGTTGTCTGAGACTCGGGGCTCGGAGGGGTTATATCCCATTAGTGAAAGTTACAGGGTTGAGCCTAATCAACCCCAGGGGAGAACCTATCACTTCCAACATTACCTCACACTCCGCCCGAAAGACCTGTTAAGAGGGTCTCCCTCCCTTTCACCTCAATGACAACCAAGAACCAACTCAGACAGTATGGTGAGGGAAAAGATTATCAAACCAACTCCAACAGTTTAAAGTCTAAGCTGTGAAAAGGCCTCACCCCCGTCTGAACAAACTGTTCACTGCGTACCACACAGTTTAAAAACATCCCAGGATTATTATTCTACTCCAGCCAATGAATAGGGATCTGGTTTTGTGAGCTCATGCTGTACAGTTTGTGTAAAACTTTACCATCCAAATGACATGAGAACAGTGTCATCGGTTCTGAAGCAGAAAAAGTCCCCTCATGTCTTAAAAGCATCCTGGGTACTGTCACAGTTCACAGTAACCTTTTCTATCTATTCTTTCTATTTCTACAGTGACCTCTTTCAAACTCGTTATACAGTACATGGAGCTGTACATTGGTGAAACACTGCAGATTATGGTCAGAATAAAACCCATCTTGCATGAAATATTCACTAACAGATCAAGCTTTCCTAGGATCTGACAACATATACTAAAGCTGAAACTTAGTGGTATGCCCCTTTAACTCTGTACTCCATAAAATGAACCCCTCTCTGGTCCAGTTCACCTGCATCACAATGAGTACCAGGCACAAAAATGGTGGTGTAGCCCCGTGTCCGTGTTTCCTAGTGCATTTCCGGTGTTGTCTTGCAATATATCCCATCACCAAACGAAACTATTAAATAATTGTACAAAAAAAAGAAGAAATAAACTGTTGTGTGATGAATTCATACAAATTTAAAAAAAGTAACATCTGCCTTCATGTTGAGCTACAATGAAGGGAGTCTTTGACGGATGGATTTTGCTGCAGTTTAAAGTTTTTCTTTCATCCACCCCAAAATTTGATATAGAATATATCAGGTTAATTGCAAGTGGCATTTTATTTACCCTTAAACCTGCTAGTACAAGCGACGAGGAAACCTTTACAACCTTACCAAAATCAGTAAAAATATCATGACTCATTCTATATGTGATGTTTGATCGATTTAGACATTAATTTAACTTTGCGCGCATAAGTGGCCAATAAAACAAAATTACTAGTGGAATTCATGTGAAACATTTAAATGATTGGGTCCAACTGGTTTACATGACATGGAAAGAGCTCATAAAAGCTGGATGTTATGAAATGAGAGGGGCTTTACTGCTTTAGGTTTTGCATTAAACACGTGATACAGCATAAGCCTCTCCCTCTATTAAACTAAAAAAATCATGGACAGGACAACGTAAAAGCAAACAATCACTACTACTTTACCCTTTCAAAAACTACTATAGTCTAGTTCCTGGTTCAATTTTGTCTTTGGACGAGAATTATCCAAAATATTACAGAAAAGGCCGTTCTGTTTTCTCGACTCTTCAGACACTATGCAGTCATTCAGAAGCCATGAAGTAACCAGGCAAACGGTACTCTAGTAGATTTTATTAGACCTTAACAGTGTAGGTATTGTTTACAGTAAGCAATGTTTATTTTCTGAGGACTGGAACATCTAAATTTAATGCAAAAAGTTCCTGAAACTGAAATTTATTTAAATATTACTGTTGGCCCCTACAATAATACAAAATAGAAGTTCAGCATCATTGCAGCTGCATGATATTTCAGCAATCATCAGCAAATCCCACAGACTACTAATGACTTTAGATTTTGTATACCTGGATCTATCAGGACGCCATCGTTGGCGGCAGGAGGAGTAATTAATGCCAGCATATTAAAGGTTGAGGGTGAGTAAATAATATCATCAAGTCTTTTTTGTATGACATGGAGGACAGAGTGAGTACAGACGGATGAAGTGCTGCAGCCTGGTGTTGTGGAGGTGAGCGGGGCCGTGCAGGAGTCCTGGGGGAATCCTGACAGAGACAGAGCGCTCTTTGTGCTCCGGCGCCCCTGCCCCGGTGGCCTAAAACGGGCCGGGACCGTCAGGGGACCAGCTTTCCACTAGGTCAGAAGTGTTCTGTCGACAGCTCATTGATCACAGCTCATCTTGTCACCTGATCGTTCTTCGTGGAGTGAACGTACAGGCACACACACACACAGGCAAACTCGCAGGCACGCACGCACACGCTCACACTTTAAAACATAATCAGATACTCTACAGCGGCCAGTAAAACAACATTGAGCGTGGTCCTCCTCCTCGGCGAGGGGATGTAAAACAGCGAGCGTCCAGCGGTAGCTGTGCAGGCGGGAGAGAGAGTGGGAGTGCCTGGCTGTCACTGCCACAGTAAAACACGGGGGCCGCGGGCCTCGCCGGCTGCGTTAACGGGCTCCCAGGACCCATGAAAAGTGAACAAAAGGCCCAGTTCTGAGCCGACCGCACAAGACGCTGCCCGGGGTTTCACTGGCCATGTCCTCCGAGCTCTCCTGTCGCTGTTAAACTAAGTGGACTTTTATGGGCGAGCAGTAATACACGCCACTGTGAGCCAGCAGTGTAACTATGAGCCATAATAATCATATGAAGCACAGGGGAGCCTTCCTAATTGTACATGTCGCATCTCCATGAGTCAATTTATAATTACAAAGTCTCCTCATGAGCCATGATGCACTGGGCCGGCCTACATATAAAGCCACAGCAGCGAACTGTGCGTTCTACTCACGACTGCCTGAATAAACACTATCCAAATGAAAGCCTGAAGCAAGAATGGGGTGCTGTAATATTTCACACTACAAAAAAATGGATTTTGCAACGAGGAAAGAAAACCCATTTTGATGTCTCACACAAAATTCTATACAATGCATGTGGATCCAGATCAATCGGTCATTTAGCCAACCCGACCCTGTGTCGGCAAGGCCTCTTCCAGGAATTCCTCCATATCAATGTTGTGGAGCAGCGAAGGAATAAAGTACAGAGTACAGCCTGAGCATGATGAGGGTTCCAGGCTGCAGTCAGGTCAGGTGGCTAAGCTGTGCTGTGCAACTCAAATGGCCCATGACTTACCACACAAGAAGGCATCCGAAGACTGATCATCTACTGCATGTGCAACAATATTTGCTTTATGGATGGCTAAAATGAATGAGGACTTTCCATGTTTCAAAAGGCATGGGAGTCAAGAGAGATGAGAATAAGGAGCAGAGCTGGGTCAGATAGTAGCTGCAATTAAATCTTATTTATTTTAATCTGTATGGAGTACCAGATTGGCACCCATTGCATTGCCCCATGTGGGAAACCCCACCTATCGGCCAACTAACATTGGCTTATTGGCCACAGCTGTAATTCTTCATCCATGCTTCCATATCCTCAATGTAACCTGAATCTCTACTTGCCATCTTTCCCAGACCTCCAGAAAGACAGCCCACTACAGTCAATGCGGTTACTCAACAAATTTGATACACACGTCCATTTTGACCCCTTCCCTTTAATAAAATGTAAAAAGAAACAGGAACCACTGGATTCGCTGTATACTGTAAACATTCCAGATCTTTACCCAACCATGCGCCATGCCTTACTGGGTCTATATACTGTATATATAATGTTTTACGGTGTCGAACCTGTGGTCGCCCTCCCCACAGTGCAACACAGACACTGCTGACGTGTGCATCCCTTCTATCTGGGGAGGGGTGGGGGGTGCCGGGGTAAGAGTACTGGGCTTTTGTCCCACCACATGTCTATTGTGGCTAAACCTTTCCCTTGGGGGCAATTAGGACCTTTTAGTTTGTTGTAAGAGGACCTAAGTACGAGTGGGTTGAGCCAGGAAAAACATTTTTGAGCTAAACCAAAAACAGAAGCGCATTGAGCTCCTCTGCGCTCCTGGACTTCTGAGCATCTCTCTATTAAGAAATGTGCAGGCCTACACTGAACAGACAGGAACTGTGGCAGCTTTACAGGGGCAGGGAGGTGACGGGGGTGAGGGAGCTGGGGAGGGGGAAGGCTTCAGCTCCACCCTGGGCCTTGCCAAGAGGGCAAACAACTCAAGACCGACAATGTTGGTGGCAAGGGCATGCTTCAGGAGAATCGAGAGTTTGGAGAGATCCACTTTTCGTTTTAACTTTCTCATGGCTGGATGGAGGACCGTGGAGAGAGAAAATGCGACGGGTAACGGTATGCGGAGAGATCTGCCTTAGCGTGCAGAAGGCAAACACACGCATGTTGTTTAACACAACAGGGACACGGAGCCAATGAAAAGACATTACTGTAAGTAAAGGCAGCTACAGCCGAAGTGTTAGTCCACACATGTGAGAGATAAGCCTAAGAGTAGGTCTGAGTGTGTGAGTGAAAGAGTTAGTGTTTGCACAGGGATGAAAATGAATGTGCGAGTGTGTTTGAGAGATGGAGCAAGATAGAGACATGGAAAAGAAAGAAAGGGAAACAGAAACAGAGAGGGAGAGAAAGGCAGGAGAGAGACACTGAGTGTAGAAAACTCTCTGTATGCGGGGACCTTATCTCCCTGCAGAGGGGAACGTTTCCCATGGCAGGCCGGAGTGGATCGGCAGTGAACGGTGTTAGAACCTCCGTGCAAAAAGCCATGAGTGATGAGGAGGGGTTAAGAGAACTGAACCCATTTAAGTCACCCAAATAAGGGCTGTGGGAGCCCATGATGGATGCTCTGGAGTTCCTGAGGGAGACGGAGCTAGCAATGAGAAGGGAGATGGGTGGGGAGTGAACAGGGGTCCTGTGATCCCCTCTTAATAAAAACAAATTGGTTTGATAAATGACAGAATGAGGAAAGGGGGCACAGGCCTAATGCCTACAGAGAAATATATGCCCTGATTTAAAATATTAACTTCAACCTGTAATGATGAATTTCAAGTTTAAAATGATGGCGGTCTCATGTAATACAAATAATTTGTGTTACGCTGCGATACACAGAAAAGGTCGAAAATAGCCTTTAGGTCTGCTTACACGACCATATTTTTTAAGTCAGTGAGTTCAGACAATCACTAATCTAAAAGACAAACAGTCAAGGATAGTCCAGATGCAGCTGCTAAGCAAAGAGCAGCAGAATTTATCCTTTAAAGCCCTTTCAAAACACACAGCACACACTTGCGTTGCCCTACTAAAAACGAAACACTCGAGCGGCGGGGGAGATGACTGCGCAACAAGCCAACATTTCTCTTGAGAGGATCCTGTGTACCATACGGTGTTACACTGGGCTGCACTGTAATAAACAGTTATAGTATGTTTAGACAGACCAAGAGCTTAGCATTCTTCCATTACCCATGTGTTCCCAGCAACTGCACGAGTGTGTCGCTATACCCGAGCGCACGTGTGTGTGTACACTTTTGTGTGTGTGTGTGTGTGTGTGTGTGTGTGTGTGTGTGTCTGTGTGTGTGTGTGTGTGTGTGTGTGTGTGTGTGTGTGCGGATGTGTGTGTGTGTGTCCTCAGCTGCTCGGCTCTTTCAGTCCTCCACACTGCTCAGCTGCTTCACTGAGCTGACTACTTGTTAAGGACAATAATCTTATCCAACTCCGCGGCTCTATCTGACCCTCCGC
>OMOV01028525.1:1487-13258 GCA_900312565.1 Beryx splendens | reverse complement strand
GCGCGTGCCACGCCGGCCACCGCCGGGTGTCCTGAGTCTGCCATGATGAGCAGGACAGTCTGCAGCACCCCTCTTCCTCAGTCCTCCTCCTCACTCCTTTTATTCAGTCCTGCTGACTAACCACTTGTGACTCGACCGCGGCTAAAGCGCGTTTAAATTCCAGCTAAATATAATCCACTCCAAACTGAACCCCTTCTCAATCGACCCGGACCCTGCTGATTAAACACGGCTTGATTAGACGCAGACCGTGCAGCTGTGGTCAATCAGTGAGGCTGCCATCAGGTCTGCTGCTGGAGGACGATCCAGCATAGGCCGAAATGAAGAAAGAGTCACATGAATGATCACTTTCTGCACACATGCCTCTAAAAGGGGACTGAATCAGATCTGGAAGGGTGTGCGCTTCAGACATGGCGAGACCGGGAGTGTTGCAAGATCACAGAATAAAATATCATGTTGCAGATTCTGCAATGCAATCCGTGTCATTCCTCCCAAATGGGTTGGATAATGAACTTGCATAAGAGCTGAATGAAAAGCCTCTTAGGAAACAAGTCACATGAATGAATCATCACAGCAAACTTTACCCTCTTCCTCTTGTCTGTGTAAACAGAGTTCAATCTGGTAACAAAGAAAAAAGAAAAGGCCTAAATATCAGATACTACAATAAACTGAACAGATAAAAAAAAGTATTGATTATTCATTTATTCAAATTGCATATTTACACACATACAGATCCATCAGTCACACATCCTACTAACAGAGCTGAGCAGGTGGTCAGTGACAGTATTATATAAACTTGTTTAAATCTATGTAAAATATGACGTGGATCAATGTTCATGTCTGTTCTGCTTCGTTTTCTTCCTCCTGAAAAGCAAAACAAGGCTCAGTTAGAAAACATTCATCAGTGATATGATACATAAGAACACTAAAGTACAGGCAGAGACTGAGCACAGTTCAGGCCTCCTCACTGATGGGCACACGTATTCACTTTAACATAAACAGACGCATGAATCATGAGCTGTTCCCGGCTGACCTGCAGAGTCATGATGACAGCTGATTTGTTCTTTTAGAAACAACCCTCTACCTTCTCCTGGGCGTCGTCCTTGTCAGGAGGAGAGTTTTCAGGTTCCCCTTGCGGCATCGCTGGCCCCTCGCCCGCCGGTGTCCCATCTTCCATTACATCGCTGTCAGCTGCAGCCGTGGTATCAGTGGTCCCACCTGTCTGGTGCCTGTCTGCCTCCTGAGATGAGGTAGTTAGAACAGTATGGTTAAACATTAAACCGACGTGTCTTGCATTTCTGTTTCCAGGCTTCCAGCCTCACAGTGCTGAACAGCGTCTCCCCTGACTGCTTCACACTGCTGCCCCCTCTGGACGCATTTTCCTTTGTCTCGAACATAGCCTCAATCTCTAGACATGACTTTTGGGAAGGAAATTCAGAAATTTACAATGCACTAATGAATGTATGAACAGACATTCTCAATAGGGACAGTATATGAGAGCGACCACCTTTTCCTGGTCCTGAGGAGGAGGAGGAGGAGGAGGAGAAGTTGGTTTGTGCATCTCCTGTTCCCTTTCGTTCGCCTCTTCTCCCACAGGAAGACGTGTCTCTTCTGGTTTGAGACCGTCACTCTGTGGGTCAGCGGCTGACTCTGCTCGGATGGAATCAGCAGGCTCACCGGTTTCAGGTTTATCAGTCTTCTGGTAAATCGGTGCGATGTGGGAAAAGGAGTAAATTAGACTCTGGACAACATAGCCAGCAATGCAATCCTATCCTGCTGCCTTCGCTCAGCCTGACTCCTGTTTTGTTTTCACCTGGACATCCCAGACTTTCTTCTTCTTTCTTCTCAGCTGTGGTTCCATGTTCCGTCTGCCTCTCTTTCCCTTCATCTGGCCTTTTGAATTTAACCTCAGTCTTCAGCTCATCTTGCCTTAACCTCTTTAACCACTCTGTCCATCTATCCATTGTCTTTCCTTGCTCTTTTATCCTGGGCCTGTTGCATCCTCAATCTGAACATGAATCCTCATTCTGGGTACATCAAAATCAATCTCAGACAGCATTCATTCATTCACACCGCGTATTTCAGCGGCATCACCTTCTCTTCGTCTTGTAGGTCGAGGGAACGAGGATTCTCTTTCTCGTGTAGCTCTTCTGTTTTGTTTGATTTGAGATCTTCAGCATCTTGGCTAGAAGCTGACTGTAACGGATCAGCGAGCTCCGGTTCAGCAGTTTGATCAGCCACCTGCTGAGCAGTTAGTGAGACAGGACAACATGTGATTCAACCACTTACCTTTTCATCTGTTAGGGATATAATATGTTACAATATAAAGCATTCAGGTAGTTAGTCTACACGACAGGTCTAAAATACAACAGGATGATATCTGGTCACAAAAAGTGGCTCATCACCTTATCCTCAGCTCGGTCAGCCTCCTTCTCTTCTACTTGATCGTTGCTTGGCTCCGCCTCAGTTTTCCCTGCAGCCGTTTCTTTAGACTCCTCTTCCACTGGAGTGCTGAGGACCTCAGAACGGGAAGTTCTCACCTCCACGGGTTCTCCCACAGCGCTCACATCATCTGTACCCTTCACCTGGTGGACACACCACCTCCTTTAACCATTTGAGGTCATTTCACAAACACTCCCACACCATACGAGCCAAGCCACGATGCAAGCCATGCACAGACTGTACACAGAACACACCTCAAAATCAAAGAGGAAAAAAGAATAGCTCCTTAAGACACTTAAAAGGTTATCAAAGGAGCCATCGCAGTGATTCAGGGAGGCACCACCACCAGAAGCACACAGACAACGTTGAGATCAGCTTTATCACCTCCTGTTCAGTGTTATTTTCCTGAGTTTTGACTTGGTGTTCCTCTGCGCGCTGCTGGTTTTCTGACTCAGAGGTGATTGGTTCCTCTGCTCCCAGAGGTTCGCGGTCCTCAGCAGCTCCCGCTGTGGCCGGCGGGGTCGTGTCAGACCCTGCCTGCTCCTTCTGAGGGATCTGCTGATGTGTTGATGAAATTCTCGTGGGCTTTTGCTCAAAATGTCATGTAAGGGGTTAATGCATTTTACTCCATGGGAGCACAGGTGTGTGAAATATATTGCTGTGATCACGTTCCTTTTCTGAACCTCGTCTCTCTTCATTTGCTGTTCCTGCTGGTTCTTAATTTCAAAATACCTTTACCTCTTATAGTCTGAAATATGACTAAGATTAATTATGAACGGTAGATCAACCCTCACAATTAAACTAAGCCGGAAAATGACAGAACAAGACAGCACCGCCTCAAGAATCGAAAGAAAGGAAAACACATCTTACGTCGTCTCCCTCCGGCAGCGCAGCGAGACTCGGCTGGTAGGAGTCTTTGGATTGTCTGAACATAGGAGTAGGAGTAGGTGGAGGAGATGAAACGTTTGGTTCAGACACCTTCAAAGATGAACATGTTGTCATTACCGGCTGAGGAGAAACACACACAAGCCCATTATCAAGGGGACGTTCGTTGTCACTCAACGTACTTTCTTAGACTCCTCCAAGGCCTCGCGGATCTTTCGCTCCTCCTCTCTCAGCGTTTGCTGGTGCAGCGCCTCCTCTCTGGCTCTGAGCTGCTCCCGCTCCAGCAGCGCCAAGTTGATCTTTTGCTGAAATTACAAAAAAAATAGTAGCATGAAGAATATTTTTATAGGTTTTTATTTCATACGTATATGGGTTCAGTGGTCTAAAAGGCTCATTATGGATGAAGGAAACGCTGAACTGAAATAGTTTATGGGCCAGCATGGTATTGCCTTTCATTGCTCCACCAGTGACACATCTGTCAGTAAAACCCAATGACTTAAGTAAGTTAGTTTTATTACATTACTGCTGATGTTCAAGACCGGATGTCTCAGAACTTTCATTACACTCTGATAAAAATGAAGATGGTTTACTAAATTGCTCCTGAATGAATTTCAAGACAAATCCAGCAGTCTTTGGTCCTTTAACAGATAATATCCAGGCTGTATCTAAAAATGCATTGTCTTTGGTCCAAGTTTACACCATGAACAATGCTCCAAAAAGCTAATCCAGTCTTCTCCAACTCAGGGATTTTGCCAACCATAGATCGGTCCTGTCTCTCATTGACAAAAAGAGAGTTATACCTGCTTTCATGTCTTCTCTTGATTAGCGTAACACTTTATTTACCTGTCTTCTTGACCAACAAGCTGTTGCACGGCTTCAGATTGTGCAGGATGCTGTAGCAAGGCTTTTGACTATGACTAAGAGAAGGGTCCACATTGCACCCTTTTTAGCACCCTTACATTGGTTGCCTGCCAGTTTTAGAATAAGATTTTACTGGCAACGTTTAAGGGTTGTCAAGACCTTGCCCCTACTACATCTCTGACCTCTTAACCCCTCATGAGCCTGTGTGCAGCCTTAGACTCTCAGACAGCTCCCAAGTCTAGGCTAAAGACAAAAGGTGACAGGGCTTTTGCCTTCACGGCCATCACGGCCGGTGGCTTTGAAACGCCCTGCCTGAGGAGCTTAGACTGGCTCAACCAGTGTCATCATTTAAAGCACCTCTCAAAACCCATTTGTACACAAAGGCCTTACATAATTTCACCTGCATGTTCATCCTGCATTTTCCCCTTCTTTCTCATTGCTGCTGTTTTTTGCCTGTTTGTTAAGTAGGTTGTAACTTTTGTTTTTAGGTTTAATATTATTATTAGAAGTATCATTATTACTCATCACTATTGTTCGTAGTTGTAGTAGTAGCAGCAGTAGCAGCAGTAGTAACGTTGTTCCTACAGCCTTGCAAAGCAACCATAAGCCCATGTTGTGTGACAGCGCCCCCCACTGACAGGAAAACGCAACAGCAACACACCTCCACCTCGTGCTGCATGTTGTCGCTGTACTTGTAGAGCCAGTGCGCCAGGTACTCGACCGGGTCCGCCGGCTGCTGCTCCGCCACCTCGGCGAGTCCTTCAGCCAGACACTTTCCCAGGTGCTGCATTATATACTCCGAGTCCATTTTGCTCTCTGCGAAGTTGAAATATACACAAAAAACAAAAACAAAAACAGGTACCTCACTGCACTGCCAGCCAACGTTAGCTTAGAGAACTAACGTTACCGCTACAAACGTTATTTTAGCTAGTAACGTCTTCAGTGACGCAAACTCGATCAGGTTTGAAATGAACGAGCACTAACGTTAGTCTAGAAAATAAATAAATCTTTGCTCATTGCATTTTTATTTACATTACAGAGCGTACTATTTCCATACAATGTATAACTGCTGTTGTTACTAAAATATCACAACTTAATTCAGCAACCAAAACAACTTCGACAAACCTTCCTTTCGTTGAGCGTCCGGATATGTGTTGTGTCTCCATGGTAACAGTGTCACTTCATTAATCCTCCCTGCCACCCTGATAGAACAGTTCCTAGTTAAATGAACATGTGACAATTATCGATGCTGAGATGTTTTGTTTGTTTTTTGTTTGTTTTGTTGTTTTGTCAGTTATTAACAATCAACAATCAATATGGTGCTTTTTCATCTTTTTCATATTTGATAATGGGACAGAGGCTGCCGTCTGGGCTACTCATAGGCCTGCTGTCTGGCCAGATCTGCTGGGACACACACACACGCACGCACGCACGCACGCACGCACACACACACACACACACATACACACACACACAAACAAAGAAATTTGTTAGAAATCATGCGTTACAGTAAATAGGCAACAGTGTAAATTTGCATCTCATTAAACATTACGCATATCCTACACTGCCGTCTGGGCTACTTAGGCCTACTGTCTGGCCAGTGTTAGGTCTACTGGGACACACACACACACACACTTTCCAATGCATTCTAGCAAGGACACTTTGATTCATTCATAAACCAGTGCGACGCCTGCTTTTTTTGGCCTGGTAATTTCTCAGGATCTGACTTCCAGGCAACTAGATCACAGACTGCAGAGCCAGGTCACACATCAGGGGAGAACCGCTGCCGACCGGCTGGAATCGGAATGCGCTGAGATATACCGGGATGGACGACACACTCGCAGCTGCCACATTCCCTAGAACTGCTGGAGGGGAAACAGGATCTTAGCACATTCCTCATCTCACAGTGCCACTGCTCAGCAGCCACCAACACCTGACCCTGACACATAGGATGCACACGGTAATCGCAGAGGGTTAGGATGCAAACGGTAGTCCCCTCCTCCAACACACACACTCACATTTGCAAACATTTAGTGTTATGAAGTCCTGTGATTCCTTATTGTCAGCATAAATACTGCGTAAACAGTATTACACATACTTTGCTAGGGTAAATGCTATATGTATGCTGCACTGCCTGTTGTAAAACAACTGCCTATTCTCTATTAATGTTGATTAATAGCTTTAAAGTTAAAAAAATACTTGTTTTTTTGCTCAGGTCTGACTTGAACTTGGATGACCTTTGCTTTTTGCCTGTCATGGTCCCTGCACTACAGAAATGGGTGCAAATCTTATCAGGGGACCTTGTGTCCTAAAGGTTCATCATCTCTTCGTGATGTTTGTCATGTCCTGTCTTTATCAGGTCATATCAGGGCCAATAAACTGTGCAGTACACTAAGTGGTGAATATGGCCCAGCAGTAGGGAACTCGGTGTACACAGCCATAGACATCGCTACGGGGAACTCAGGGGCCCCTGGCTACTAAGAGACAATGACCAGGCATGAAGAGTGGGTGGAAGAGCTTCAAAGTAACCCTTTGATGAAATGAGCGACTGTTGGAATGTGTGGCACCGGGGCTTTGATTTTGATTGGTCCAGCGGCTGACATGGCTGTGACAAAGTGAGAATGTTCGGCACACAAGGAGTTAAAAAAAGTTTCTCCAGGAAAAAATTTAATCCCTCCCTCGGTTTTCTCCCCTCTGAATGGTCTAGCCCGCCGGTTCACATGGCCCCCTCCCCCTGTGAGTGTGAGCGTCTGTGAGTGTGTGTGTGTGTGCGTGCATGTTGTCTTTGCCTTATATAGTGCAGAGTTGTCCGGGTGCCGTGCTTTAGGACTGCGAGATTAGACTGCATTTCTGTTTGCAAAGGAGCAGCCAGAGTCTCCTACGCATTCTGTCTACCATCATTATCCTGTCTTGATAAGAATACAGGGACACATCAACTGCCAGCCTCCCAGCTCCGTACTTGACATCTCTGTTTTCTCTATCTAGTTTCTTCCTTGTCAAACCACTCGTAGGGGGACAGAATGAATGGCTCAGTGGATGGGAAGTATGACCTGTCTCACCATGACGGGTCCTTCATGTTCACTTCTGAGTCTGTGGGAGAGGGACATCCTGGTGAGTAGAGGACCTGATGTTTTGTAGCCCCTCAAAAGTGTTCCCTCCATGGAGCATGCTGCAGAGCGCAGTACTGAAATGTAGAGGCATGCGTTGCACATAGGTGTACAACAAACTACGACTAATAGGTAGTAGTGGTTGTCCTGTGTTACAGCT
Organism: Beryx splendens; assembly: GCA_900312565.1. Taxonomy (NCBI): domain Eukaryota; kingdom Metazoa; phylum Chordata; class Actinopteri; order Beryciformes; family Berycidae; genus Beryx; species Beryx splendens. The sequence goes on along the minus strand of OMOV01028525.1, from coordinate 5,806 downwards.
TGTTTATGTTTCTGTGATTGTGACTTTGTGGAATGTGTGGATCCCTGAGTGGAGATTATCGGGTGCAGGGGAACAGCCACACTGCAGGGAGGCATGCACGTGATTGCACCATGGTAGAAAGCAGTTTTGATGGTCCACACACCATTGACTTCCAATGCCACTGTAATTTTCTGATGTAATTGTATAGCATGGAATATGGACAGTATAGATGTGAGTGGATTGACCCATTTCTGAACTTAATACATGCGTAGAGAGAAAACTAGTAGCTGCACGCAGTGCTTCAGAAGGTTGCACTCTGTAACTGAAAATGTAATAAAGGACAATCTTGGGGACAATGTGTTGTGTTGACTTGCCTCAGTTGCTTTCTGTAATGGTGATAATAGACATGCGGCACTATGGGTTCAGTTTTATGTATTTGACTGTTGTGGAAGTATTTAAATTGTCACTGAACACTACATGGGGTCACTAATCTTCAACAGATCAGGGCATTGCCAGCTTTTCTGCTGCACGGTGGGTATAATCATAAGCAATGCTGATGCCCCAAGTCTCCCACTCACCCTGGACTTCACTGCATACTGTACTACACTATGTTACACGTGTGTTGCTGACACCTCTCCACTGATGCTGACACACAGAGCGCATGGTACTGTTACACGAAATACAGGCACTCACACTTCTCCCAGCTGACCCGGTAACTCTAACTTGTACAGGCTAATGGACTACTGCCATATACAGTATCACTTACTGCACTACAGTCTTCTGTTTATCAGTAATGCAATGTATGATATTCTCTTCTAAATTGATTAAATAACGCACTTATTTACATACGAGTTGAATACAAACAAGGAATCTTTGATGTGTTACAGTGTAGTAGCTAATGACAACGTGGTGGCACTTTAGCGCTGTGCTGCCATACTATGTGTAGCACGCCACATTGGCATGCATCCACCAAACCAAGGCTATTCTTAGGGCCATGGCTCCTAATAGCCCCTTTTCCACTAAGGAACTTAAACCCATGCAAGAACTTATGCCCAGGAATTTAACCCTAAGACTTTTTTGTTTATATGAGCCAGGAGTAGTAATCTGATGGAAGGGTTGAAATGTGATATTTTCTAGCTGTACTCAAATGAGGCATCTGATGTGTGCAGCGAAAGGTCAGACAAGGAAACAACTCAATATAATCAATTGAGATATTTGCACCCCACTGCATTTTGTGATACCCGACCTAGTACTGCACATGTTGTAACAGTCAAGTGGTTTTCTTGTTTTCTAGATAAGATATGTGACCAGATCAGTGATGCTGTGCTGGACGCTCACCTGAAGCAAGACCCTGATGCTAAGGTGGCTTGTGGTGGGTAACAATGAGTTTCCCTCCAGCAGAGGGTAGCAGAACACAAATAAGGCACATTGTCTGTCCTCAGCAGACCTGAGTCAAATAATATTTGCAAGTACAGCTTGATCCAGGTCTGGTTCAAAGTCTTGCTATTGGGTAAGCACATTTTGAAATGTTCTATGTCTATGTACTGAAACAGAGACGGTGTGTAAGACCGGCATGGTGCTGCTCTGTGGTGAGATCACATCACGGGCCAATGTGGACTACCAGAAGGTGGTGAGGGATACCATTCGACATATCGGCTATGACAACTCAGACAAAGGTATGTAGAGTCTGAACTTTACAAACACCTTGTAAGTCGAGTCAGCACCAGTGCTCTCTTTTGTGTGAAATGAGTTGATTCTGGTTCTCTCACTTTCTCTCTGTCTCTCTCTCTCTCTCTCCCTCTCTCTGTCTCTCTCTCTCTGTCTTCCTCTCTCTGTCCAGGCTTTGATTATAAGACCTGTAACGTGCTGGTGGCTCTGGAGCAGCAGTCCCCTGATATTGCACAGGGAGTTCATATCGACCGAGTGGAGACTGACATCGGAGCTGGAGACCAGGTCATCTCAGACACCAATACAACTCGCCAACATATACTCTCTTTTTCTTAACTTGGGCCGCCCCATTTGGATTCTGGAGACTTGTAGTCATGTTATTATCTAAGGAAATGCCACTGATGGATGACAGAGGAGATTAGAGACCACAGTGAGATCAAAGTCAGTGAAAAAATGTATTACACGGTGGTACAGATTGACCTTGATGTCATAGTCTATCCAGTCAAATCCCTAACAGCTCTGAAATGGAGCACTAGATTTTTATTGATATCTGCATTTTCTGTGTACATGAGGGTAAAGCAATCTTAAGTGCTACAAAGAGAATAAAACACTGTAATGATAAAATTGAGGTTTAATTCTGCTCCTTCTCTGTGCACAGGGTCTGATGTTTGGATATGCCACAGATGAGACAGAAGAGTGCATGCCCCTCACCATCGTCCTCGCCCACAAACTCAACTCTAAGATGGCCGAACTGAGACGGAACGGGACGGTCCCCTGGCTCCGCCCTGACTCCAAGACACAGGTGTGGTATTACTGTATAATACTACAGAACACACAGAAACTAATTGTCTATAAATGGCCATAAACATGCCAATACATACTTTATATTTCATATGCTGTAAACCATAAAGGAATGCCCAATTTGCTGATATTCCCCAAATAATTTCTTCAAATAGAATAACACCATCCTTTGAGTGGAAGTGCCTGCTAGTATTTATTCCTGTGTTTACACTGAGCACTCCAGTGTACAACATGAGGATAGCGGCTAATAGAGATATGCTTACCCGCAGAGACCAGAGCATGCCGGCATGCATGGTCTCTGTTTTTACCCCACTGCTGAGGGAAGCCTTTTCAATGATCCCTCAAAAGTCTCTGCCCCCCATGATCCCACGGACAAGCCTTATTGGTCCCTCGAGCCCAATACACACATGTCACTCACAAGCCTCGAGCCCTTTGCCAAAACTCAGAGGTGAAAAGGGACGTCTCTCTATGGGTGTGGATCAAGAAGCTATTTGGAGTTCCTTCTGTTGAGAAGCAGCCAAAAGAAGCGTCACACATATCCATATCCCTAAACTAGCGTGTGTAGCTTACAGTTGAAAATTGATATTGCTTTGCATGTCTAAACACAGATGCAATGACCAAATATTGACAGAACGCAATGTACCTACAGTCTGTGACCGAAAACTCTCTTCTGAAAAGCTCCCGCATTGCAACTGAAGAATTTCACTCGAAAATAAGATTTGAAAAACTCTTACTAACTTATTGATGGCACATGAGTTAAATGGGCTGTGGAACTTTTTTAAGGATCCTAGGTTCCTGAAGTCCTTGACTGATAAAATGATAGCACGGTCTAAATTTTCGAGATATTGAATGCTGAACCTCAAGCAATGCTTTTTCATTACTGGATTTTGGAATAGACCTCTTCAATTTTTCTCCCTCTGTCACTGTCTGTTTTACTGTCCGTCTGCCTTCGTCTCTGTCTGTCTCCCTTGCTCTTTCTTTATATAACTTCTCCCTCCTTTCCTTTCCTTTCCTTTCCTTTAGGTGACAGTTCATTACGCCCAGGAGAACGGTGCCGTGATCCCCAAGCGGGTGCACACCGTGGTCATCTCGGTGCAGCATGACGACTTTGTGGGCCTGGAGGAGCAGAAGGAGATCCTGAAGGAGAAGGTCATCAAGGCTGTGGTGCCATCCAAGTACCTGGACGAGAACACCATCTACCACCTGCAGCCCAGTGGACGCTTCGTGATTGGTGGGCCCCAGGTAAAGTTCTTAAGGCGGGAAGGTTGCCTAGTGCTTACAGTGAATCATAACCATAAGGTGACAGGTTTGATCAGCATACCAACCTGATCCGTGGATTCTGCTCCTGGTGAAATGCTTATATGTCTGTCAAATTAAAGATTAAACTGTGCATAATATGGCAATTGAGTGCTCTAAATTCCTTTAAAATAATTCTATGTCCATGTTGATCCTGATAGGGAAAAGGCAGCACATATCCGCTCTTAATTGCACAACACTTAACTGAGTCTATTATGTTAAAGCGTCTATTTATTACTATGTAGTTGCATCTCACATTTAAAATCCACAACTCCTGCATAATGGTTTGCAAGAATCTGCGTTTTTAAAGAGATTTTTGCCTTTATTTGACTGTTCAAAGTAGAGAGACAGGAAAGAAAAAAGGCTGTGGGGCGGATTCGAACACATAAGGTCACGTTTGCATGATACAAGCCTTAGACCACTTTTTTGTGCAGTACAACAGTAACGCTTAGTGTTTTCTCTGGCAGGGCGATGCTGGCGTGACTGGCAGGAAGATCATTGTTGACACATATGGGGGCTGGGGCGCCCCCGGGGGCGGGGGCTTCCCCTGGGAGGGCCACCACAATGGGGCACCG
>OMOV01028440.1:0-11362 GCA_900312565.1 Beryx splendens | reverse complement strand
GACTGCAACACACTCACACACACACAGCCACACACACCGCCACACACACACACACACACACACACACACACACACACACACACAGCATCCCCTGCAGAGTCACACATCAGACTAGTCTCCTTTAAAAAAAAGCCTCCATTGTAATGGAGCTTCCAAAAACAGAATAAAACATTAAGCACCTTAAAGCAGAGGGTGACGTTAAACTACAAAAACATTAAGCAAGCCCGATGAAATATACATTACAGTAATTGGATCAGAGAAGACTGTGGCTAACAATCGGAGGCGGCAGATGCTAATGACAACACATCAAATAACTTCAAATGACTTCAAACGAGCCTCTGCCTTCGTGCTCTTCAACAGCGGCTCACCAGGGCTACTTCTACCGTTTCGGTTTTGTTTTTGGGGAGGACAGCCAGCATCCTCGGTCCAGTCTCTACATCGCAAAGTCGAAGTGTTGGGGTTGCTGCGGCGTGACATCAGGTCCGGCCTTCGTCCACGGTGTCGGACCGCAGGATCGGAACGTCGCGGGGACAGAACCGAGCTGTGAAACGGATAATCAAAGCGACACACAAGAAGTTTTTTTTGGCCGCAGATAAAAATAGAGTCACCATACACATAATGCTTTGACCGGGATGAGTGATTGATGCTCAAAGATGTGGCCATGACAGACTGGCAGGCGGGAGAAAAACACTGAGGCACAATGATTGGCTTCTCCTCTTTGATGTTTCTGTCTGTCTTACTTGTGATGGCTGGTTACATCTTCAAAACCCCGCTCTGCGTCGACAGCTGTAATGACCCCAAACATTTCATCTGTCATATCTGAACGGGATTCTGACAACTTCCAGTTAAAAGAATATACGTCTCTGGCCAACACGGTACAGCTGCGCGCCATAATTCTGCACCTATCAATAAGTACGCAAGTTACTCATTTGCATTTGTTTCAGGCATTAAGCTTGATGCACTTATCCAGAGTGACGTACGCTCAGAACAACAAAAGTATAAGCATCACTTTAAAGATCGCACACATTGTGAGCAACCCGTTATGTGTCAAGTGTCAACACCACAACACATAGACAAAAGATGGAACAAATACTCCTGTGGTCCTACAAGGTTTTTTTTTATGTATGAGAGAGAAGTGCTAAGAAGAGTCGAGCGAGCTGAAGTTTTTTCTAAACATGACAGGGACATGTTCAGGTGCAAGTAGAGGAGGAAGTTAGGAGAGAGGGGGGGGGTGTAATTTAGGCTTCAGAGGAAGGTTGGGGAGATTTTCATGTTTGAAAGTCGGCGGCATGCAAGAGAGTTGTGCAAGGTCATCCTGGCATGATGGAGCTCGGAACAAAACCAGGACTACAATTTACAACACAACATTTTTATTTTAGAACAGCTCAAACTGGATTGTTCCAGCGCCTTAAAATTGCCAATGATCATAGCGCTTTGGCTTAGTGGCGTACAAACACTATGTATTATCTCCAATGCCGGTTCAGTCTAACCATGTGCAAGACAGATAAACCATTCAAAGCCTGCCTTTGTACGCCTGTTTGTGTATTTGTTGTGTATATGTGGAAAGACCAAATATTCCAGCTCCATCCAGGCCGCCGAGCGGGAAGCGGTTTCCCATGGTTCCGCTGGGATGCTGCTTTCATGTGGAAACAGAATCTCTGGGTCCCTTCAGCCCCTCTGTTGTGACAGAGGATAATGAATTTCACAACATCTGCCATTTGTTAGCCCTGTTTGGTGTAACTGATCTCCTTTTAATCCTGCGCTCGTCCGCGGACTTCCAATGCGTGTGCAGCTCCGCAGCTGAAACGAAACAGATGGATGCCATGGCCTCTCTGGGGCTGGGACGGGAGCAGCAGGCAGGCAGGCAGGGGCTGGCACAAACCGCCGCTCCCCCTCTCAGGCCCTACACACACACGGAGCAGCTGAGGCACTGGGGCTTTGACCCTCTGCACTCCTTACTGTCGGCTGCTTGTAATGGAGGCAATCGAGGAAGTTAAGCTTGTTCCACTGTTACACTCATCCTAAGTCGCTCTTCATAACAGCTTAATGCCTAGAATGTGAGTGTAAAAGTATACTTTACCTAATGGGACTAGCCCTCAGTGGTGTGGGTTTCACAATTATATAGCTCCTCTGTCTAAGCTAAAGGCGTTCAATTTAAGGATTTATATTCCTGTGGTCTAGGACCGCCCAGTCGATGTATATTAGACGAAACGTTAATGATCCCCAGGGGGGAAATGGGGAAATAGGAAAACTGGGTATGTGAACTTGAATAACTCTCTCCTGAAGCCAGCAGGGGACAGAACGGAGACTTGAACTTGCGAGGTCAACAAGTCAAATCTAGAGTTGCGCTATAGACAGTGAACGTGAGACTGATTCCGTGGACGCACACTCAGGTTTGTGTTGTGCTTTTTTACACCTAAATTCTGTCTACAGCTCTTATCTTAAAGAAACAAATTCCAGTCTCCCTCTCTCATTAACTCTTATTTCTCCTATTTATTTTCCTTGGGTCACAAGAGTATTGTCGTGGCACTATAACTCTGACCCTGAAATTCCTCACTATTGGTTAAGATAAGATGAAGCTTTAATGATCCCTGTGAAGAAACTGGGTTGTTTGCAGTGCTGGTGATCTAAAAATTGAAGCTTTTTCTGCTGTCACACTCTTATCTGGATAGGAGTGTCACCTAAAAGCCTCAAATGTAAATTTAAACTTGTCTCTTCGCCTTAGTCATTTAGGGTGCTGGTGTTTTGTGACATCCATCAGGGGGTAATTTGCTGGGGATGGGTTTGACTAGATAGGAGACTCCAACAGTCAACAGAGCGTCAGAATCACCTCCTCATCTGAAGGGAGGAATGGCTGGAATGGTGGGTTCGGTCTCCGCTCCTTCCCAAACTTCTGCCCCCCCATCCCCTGCCTCTTCATAAAACCTGGAATGTGCTTCAAAGAATGCACACTATCTCTCCGCCATGAATAAAACATCTGTCATTCATCAGCCTGTGAAATATGTGCCGATTTAACAGAGCATAACAGCTCCGAAAGCGATGGAAGAACGGGACCGTACAGTGGCATAATAAGTCTAACCACCACCAAGCATCCTCCCTATAGAGCGTCCCAGTCTGGGCTCAGGACTCAGCTAACTCATCTGTGATGAAAAGTTAGAAAAGGCTCAGTGTGACACATAACAAGGTCTAAGAAAATGAGTGCAAATGAATAAGGGAAAAAAATGTCCCAAACATTTAATTTTAAAGCAGGTGTCTGTTAAGACAATAGTGCTGTCAGCCTGTGCAAAGAGCAATGCATGCAACCTGACATACATGTTGGTTGGCCTTGACTTTGCCTCTCAACAAGAAATATTTATTATCGTTATAATGTCAAAACTGATTCATTCTCATAGGGAGATTTCTTTATTCACTTGGCCCTGCGGGCAGAATCAGCTATAAAACAGCAGCCCTGGAGCTGGGAGGAATTTAGTGTCTGACTCAAAGACTCTTCAGCAGGTTGAAGGCTTGAACCTGGGTCCTCGGGTTGAGAGAAAGCCTCTGAACAATAGGCCACCCTGATGTGCCTTGTGCTTCAGCAAGGCTGTTTTCAGCATCTTATAATTATTCATTGTCAAAGCCTCGTTTTTAAAGGGCGCTAACTAATGCTGTAGAGTTAAAAATCGGGACTCACGGGGATACTCCATCATAGGATCAAAGTTTTGCAAGCGTTTGTCCACCATGACTGAAACGCTATGCTTATCACGCCCCCTCGTGGCGATAAAGATCAACGCATGAGCCCAAGTTTCCCCGCCCAGCCAGCAGGTGGCGCTGCTCACCCTCACCCTCAGGAAGAGTCGCTCTGTTCTGCTTCCGCCAGGACAGAGATCACAAAGAAACAACTGCTGGCCGGTGCTACATCAAAACAATAAACAATGGGCAAGAAGCACAAAAAGCACAAGTCGGAAAAGCACGGCTATGAAGGTAACTGCAGATCGCTCAGGGACTTTTACTTTGTAGTTGTTTTCAAATGTGTTTTAACGGCTTTGGCTAGAATCCCCGGGCTCGCGCTTGTTAGCCGTGCTAGCACGACTCGCTTAACGCGAACAAATCATAATTAGCGCACTGCTAAAGCTAACGTTAGCTACTGGACTGTTTATGTGTTTCCCACGCGTTTCAGTCATGATGTAAGAGAAATACTTCGGGCAGCCATATAAATACACAGATTTGAGATCGCCGTGGCTTCACTGTAGCACCTGCTAGCTAAATGCCACCGTTACCCGCACAGCTGTCACTGATAGCAGTTAGCCGTTGATCCGTTAACGTTACCTGTTCGCTGCCTTGTCCTCTGCAGAGTACGGAGAGAGACCGTTGAAGCTGGTTTTAAAAGTTGCCGGGAACGAGGTGACGACGGGAAGCTCAACTCTCGATAAGTTTTACGACGAACAACCGGCGGACTATGACAAACCCAAGGACAAGAAGAAGAAGAAGAAGAAGAAGGACGACAAAGAGAGGAGCTTCGGGTCGCCGGATGATGACAAAGGGAAGAAAAAGGTGACGCTTGCTGCTGTTTGATGGGATGGCTGTGTTTGTTTTATTTATCACTCAGTAGAAATTAAGTGATAATGCTTGTGACAGTTGGAAGGTGGAAGGGTTCAGTTCACACTTTACATTTGGGGTGTTAGCTCTGACTCCACAGCAACACAGAATGAGTGGGGTTCAGTGCTTTCTTCAAGGAAACCTAACGTTAGCTGTTGATGGGGAAAACGTTTGGTTCTTGTGGGGATTGTACTCGGGACCTTCCAGTCGTGGGACAGTCCGCTGAGCCACCTTGCCACCCCAGTTCCAGCAGTTATATTTAATGGCGTTTGTGTGTAATGTTAGATGCCGAAGAAGAAAAAAGGACAGGATGCAGATGGAGACTGGGACGACCGAGACCCGAGCAGAACTCCTATCCGGTCGGAGCTGAATAAATTGGAAGGTAATGCCAAGCTGCACCTTGTTTGCAATCTGTACCCGTCCTTTATGTTCCTTGACCCTTTGCCTAAAGTTTTGATGTGTTTTTTTTTTATTCTTCTTTGCAGAAAAAGAACAGACCCCTCTCCAGGAAGCTCTGAACCAGCTCATCAGACAGCTCCAAAGGTGCAGTGTTTAACATGAACTGTGATGTGGGATCATTCATATTGCTGCTTGTTTGTTTGTTTACATGCCCATCAGTCTCCTCGGGGTGCTTGGGATCGCCTGACTGACACACAACGCTCTTTTCCTCTTCGTTGTTTCATATAGAAGACGTTGTAGTAATGTTATGTGTGGTTCTGTAAGTAATTGGTGTGTTTTTCCTGTAGGAAAGACCCCAGTGCGTTTTTCTCATTCCCGGTGACGGACCTCATTGCGCCCGGCTACTCCTCGATCATCAAGCGGCCCATGGACTTCAGTACAATGAAGGACAGAGTAAAGAAAGAGTGCTACCAGTCACTGGAGGAACTCAAGGTATCTATCTGCACTGTACACACGGGGTGTAACTACACGTAAAGTACGTAATACACACACACACACAGCTGGAGGGAAGCTGAACCAAGTAATTGCAACGTTGAAAGGTTTGATCTTGTTGATTGTTGGGGTTAGGGGAAAGTCACTCTGTTGTGGGTGCTATTTACCCCCCACCAAAAATTATCCAGCTACAAGTTTTGTCAACTGTCACACCCGAACTGTTCCCACGCCGAACCATGCGTTTAGAATCATGTTTGCAGGTTCGTTTGTCATGCTGGCAAGTGTACGTGTTTGATGCGTGTTGTGTCGTTGATGCAGGTGGATTTCAGGATCATGTGTGAGAACGCCATGATTTACAACAAACCCGAGACAATCTACCACAAAGCCGCCCGAAAACTGCTGCACTCTGGAATGAAGATCCTGAGCCCGGTATGAAACTGAAGATAGAAGAGAGGCACACTGTGTTAAGTGATCGTAGACAACTAGCATCATCCAAAATACAAAGACTGCCCTTTCAGTAATAAAACGTTTTTAGTGGATTTTATTATATGGCTTTTAGATTCATAAATTAACAACAAAAATTAAATATTAACTCTGTGTAGCTGATGAAGCCACAGTTTAGGTTTTTTTTGGATGATTTGGTGTCTATGTTCTCCACCAATGGGCCAAAATCCCTAAAATTAACAACTGACCAGCAGAGGGCAGCAGAGGGCTTCAACTAGTTCCCAGGAAGGGCCCGGAGCATCACTAACATTTAAGTCATATTGCCACTAACTCCTTATTCAAACTGTTCTCTCTTATCTCTCAAATTATTCACTTCTCTTTTCTTACCATTTTTACATTTTGGTTTTGTTCATATATGTAAAAGTTAATTTTTTGTTCTCATTTTGTTTGCCATCCAGTTCACTTGTGATAGTTTCTCATCCTGATTTCATGTTTCTTTGTTTCTCCTGTGGTATTTTTTATATATATCTCCTTTGTAATCCGATATGTTTTCTGTTCTGTGTTAAATCATTCTAATATGTGCAAATGATTAAATGCTGAATTGTGTCTCCTGTAGGAGAGGCTACAGAGCCTGAGGCAGAGCATAGACTTCATGTCTGGGCTGGACCCTGCCGCCAACAAGCCGGGGAAGACCGAGGAGGAAGGAAGCTCGAGCCTGGACCAGACCAGAGAGGGACCCATGTCCACGGACGCCAGCGAGAGGTCCCAGACCCCCAGCACACCCAGGTCTCTACCCTGCTGACTCGGCACACGTCACACGTGTTGATTTAAGGCCCACTGTTCTCATCCCTCCTGCTTGGCCCCTCTGCTAGGAGATACTTCAGACCCCAGATTGCACTGTAAAGAATGATGACAGTTTGAAATGACAACAATTCCTTCTATTCAGGAAGGGACTAAGCATGATTACACATTTAATAATTTACCCACTTCAGAGCTTGTGCAGGAGTTCACATTGTGTTTGAACTCAATAGAGAATCAGTGCACCCCCTCTGGCTAATCAGTCAATGTTTGATTTGGTGTTTGGAGCATCTTGCTCTTGTGCGTGTGCTGTCCTTTTCAAAGGTTTTACTCAGCATTACAAAAGATAAATGTGTATAGATATAGATATGGTTAAACATGCATACAGATTAATTACGGCATGGGGTTATTACAATATAGCAACACCAACAACACTATAAAATACAAACTACATGTGTATATGTACGCAGACTATAGAGAGAGGTGAAGAGAGGACGCAGTGTAACGTTCCCAGCATGAGTTTAGATCAGGCAGCTGCATGTAGAGGTCTGTATCTCGCTGCTCATCTCCCAAACACACAGTCAGGAAATGACCAAGTCCCGTCCCTGAAGTTGATGAGCAGGGCAGGAAACATGTTTTTTTTTGTCCATTGACTATCATCACCAGCTTATCTGCTACAGTCACAAGGATTTTTAAAACAGAAACGAAAGCCGAAGCAGCGATTGGCTCTGCGGCGAGGCGATGAAAGACGAGATAACCGAAGCAGCCAGAGCAGAACTCAGCAGCGTGTGGATGGAGGCAGTTCCCCACTCTGTTGGCGAGTCCGTGAGCAGTGTTGATTCCTGTGGGCGTGTTTTCCTGTGAGCCGTCAGTGAATCAGTTCTTTCCACCGTGAGGCTGGAGGCTGAGAATGTGAGGAATGCCTCGGAGCATGCTGGGTCTTGCGTTGTTTCGTCACCGTGCGTCTTTGACAAATAGTCTTTTCAACCAAAGGGGCTCAAAGGTGCAACATAGACGGACGGTTAAAATCACGTTTGATCTGTGGTGCTGGACTGTCAAAGGAATTACACCCAAACATTTTGACAGAAGAAACTCAGTCAGGCACTTTTCATGTTTTGTCTTGCAGAAGAAGTAGATACTGTGTACTAAACCTTAATGTTGTTTACTGGCATTAACAAAGCGCTCACAGAGGTTACCAAAGGAACGAAGGTAGAACGTAGGCGTTAATGGAGAGAAGCCGCTCACGCAGTTTGCCTTTCATTGTCCCCCAAAGCGGCTCCGCTCTACCGTGCACTCTGCTGAAGTAACAACCTTCTCATTCAAGGTCAAAGTGTCTCATCTGCCGTCTCTCCACTTGCGTTTCATTTGCAGACAGGACAAGGACTCCAAGGATGAGGCGCTGAAGGCCGAGAACGAGCTGGAGGAGATTCGCAAGGTCATCGAGGAGTCTGGAGGAAAGCTGTCCAGCAGAGTGCTGCAGTGTGAGGTGAGGAACCGCCGACACCGGTCCAGTATCGTCAAGCAACGTCACACCTGATCTCACAGAATGAGTCATAGAACAAGATGGAAAAGCTCTTGGTTGAGAAAATATGAATACTTTCATATAGGAGACGATTTGTTTTCGAGATGTTCAGTCATTAATCTCAGGTAGTCCGGGTTTTTTACCCAGAGGAGATCTGTATGGTTTTGTGAGAGACCTCTCCAAAGTGTATTTGAATAAGAAAATATTTCTAGAAATGTTTGAGGCATCTCGAAATGAAAGACATCACCTGCCAGCTGGCAGTCAGCGAGCGGTTCTTGTGGCGTTCCGTATATTCAGAACGTAATCAGCGGTTATTTTCCCCTCGCCTGGGATGGTTCCTGTCCCGACTGCCAGCTGATCTAACAGGTTAACGGGACGCCTCCGCCTCAACATTCTAGTTTTAGTCTAGTTTCTCCACTCTTGACCCGGGGAGAAGAGCGTGTGTGTTGGTACTTGAGTTGCTCTAAACCCCAAAATAATAAGTGTTGTATTTAAAATAGGAAAATTGTTTTTGATATTTCCAGTTGGACGTTAAGTTAATCTTATTTGTTTAATCTTCGTTGAAACAGATGAACTTGGCTTCTGGCCCAGCAGACGCCTTTAGACAAACTGCAATGTAAACAAACAGTAAACAGAAAAAGTCTGATGATGTGATTGATAACTTGGGCGCGCAACCCTGAACAGCCTCTGCTTGTTGAGTCACATGCCGCCTGGGAAAACCTCCATGTGTGAAACTTTCATACACAGTTTACTCACTGATGACACGGCGTCCCTTTCAGATTTGTGTTTTATTCCTCCAGGCCGAAGTCGTTAAACATCAACACTTAGAACAACTACCTAGTTGTTTAAGGCAGACAGTGATGGTGCAGCGGTTAAGATGCTCTGTTGGCCTTGGGTCTCTGTGTCTCCTCCGCTATCTTACACTCTGTCTGCATTTTGCCGCTCTCCTTTAATACATATTTCACCGACATGCCGTAACAGATCACCTAGTTAGTTCTCAGCCCACATCTCGTTTGCTGTCTTGTAGCTGGAGTTTGCGAGGCGGAAGACCGATGGCTCGACCACCCTGGCCCTCCTCAACCCTGCAGATCTGTCAGCGGGAGGTAAGCACACCCCGGGGGCCGCCGGACGCCAGACAGCACGGGACGGGGAGAGAATGGGCGAGAGATGGTAACTGTTGCTCGACCGTTTGCTGTTGCAGATGTGGGCTACTGTCCTGTGAAGCTGGGCATGATGTCCAACCGACTGCAGAGCGGCGTCAACACCCTGCAGGGCTTCAGGGAGGACAAGAGGAACAGGATCACTCCAGGTAAGATACCGCACCGCACCGCACCGCCTCTGCATTTCTGGATTCTTCCGTACCATCTTCAACTCTGAGTCCCCCCCCAACTCCCTTCTGGTTCAGTGTGCATGACTGATGATGAGCTGCCTGTGTGTAACACAATCTCCACAGTGTCCTACATGAACTACGGGCCGTTCACCTCCTACGCACCCACCTACGACTCCAGCTTCGCCAATATCAGCAAGGAGGATTCTGACCTTATCTACTCTTTGTACGGCGAGGAGTCGAGCCCCCAGGCCCCCGAGAGGTATGAGCAGTACGGCCAGTAACGCACCCCGGATCTGTGACATTTACACTAAACCTCACTTAAAGGCATTCCTGTCTGATTAGCCTCCAGATGTTCCTCCTCCTCCCCGGCTTTGCCCGCTGAGGAGGAGGAGGAGGAGGAGGTCTGCCACTGTTGGCTCAGACCGCCGATCCCATTTCAAGCCGTGCATTAGCGCTGAAGAGTTAATCGAAAATAAATCGAAATCGCAACGTGGACTTTGAGGCTGCAGTTAATTTCCTCAGAGGGAGTTTGGTCCAGACGGAGTTGTAGAGCTGCAGGTCTTCGGTCCGTGAATCAAAACCTTTCAGACTCAAACTCCGTAAATCCTGAACGCTGACAACAAAACGGCTTTTCTTTAAACAATTTCAATTTTAAAGTTCTAAAAGATTTATTTTAAGAAAAACTTGCAAAGATATAAATCGCAATATTCTGTCAAATAATCGCAATTAGATGTTCTTGTCAGTATCGTTCAGCCCGACCGTGAATTCTCATACTTTGTCCCGAGCTGTTGACATCTCCCCGCCAAGACGCTCCCCTCTCCTTACACACGGGGAATAAAGTGATTCTGTTTGTAATCCTGCTGCTGCTTATGAAGGAGAACACTAGCGGTAAATCTGTGTAACGTGTGTGTGTGTGTCTGTGTGTGTGTGTGATTAGCAGCATCACAGACTTCCTGGCCAAATCGGAGGAGTACACGTACAAACTGGCAGACAACCTTCTGGATGCCATGACGAACGGGGAGCATTCCAAAACCCTGAAGAACACCGAGCCAGTAAGCTTCTGCTTTCATATCTAAGTGCTCTGAGTTGATTTGAGCGCTGACGTTCATTTTTTACAACAAAGTTTAAATGAGGAGAAATGTAGAAACATGAAAACTTAACTTTTTTTTAGCAGTATGCTTCTGAAATTTAGAACCATGTGTCTTACATGCTTATATAATATATATATATGTATATGTGTGTGTATGTATATATATATATATGTGTGTGTGTCCATGCATTTGAAAGTATACTGTGTTTTTCTTTCTGACTGTCCAACAGGTGGAAGAGTCGGCAAAAACACACGGGAACAAGGACGACATGGAGGTGAGACCTGTCCCCCTATATGAATAAGATAAAGGTAGAAGTCAGATGGTCGAGAATGAGAAGTATCAGTAAATATGTAATGCAAACCCGCGCAGTCCGCCCTCGTCACACCAACCGTGTTTGATCCTCCAGGAAGTGGGAGGGGACCTCTCGCCATGCCGTTGTTTGGTGTGGCAACTGAAGCACGTGGTCTGGATTTTACGTCATGTGCGGATTCTTTTATTTCATTTTGTCATTATAGACGGCCTGTCTACGTCTGCAGCAGCGCCCAGCTGTGTCAACACGGCAGGGGCCCGCCTGTGACCCATCCCCACGTGGAAAAAACATTTCCCTTCCAAACACCGCTCCCGTCACTTCACCCCTCCCCCCAAGACCTATCCCGTTCGGTCACACTCAATTCCCAGTATTGGAGATTTGGAAAAGTTTTCTTTCCGTGC
>OMOV01028319.1:1608-11894 GCA_900312565.1 Beryx splendens | reverse complement strand
CGCTGCGGTTGCTTCTCCGATTAGTTAATGCAAAATCAGAGGTGTGGCTGAATGCCCACGACTGATGGCTCTAGGCTTTTCATATAAGATGCAACAACAACCCCCAAAAAAACTGGGGGGGAGAGAAAGAGAGAAAGACAGAGAGAGAGAGAGAGAGAAGTCACTTGTATGTTTTGCCCTCCATGCATTCAGTACAAGAAACAGTGACATCATGAAAACTTTAGAGTAACAAGTTACAAGTCTCTCATTTCCTGGTGGTGGTGGTTTCTGCTTTATGTGCAGCAGCTAGGTGGGGGGGACATGGGGGGGAGGGTTTAAAAGCGCGTCAGTGTATTGAGTGTCCAGTGCACTGCAGTGGTGGAGACTAAACACTGCAGCGACCAGACAGTCCAGAAATAGACATAGATCCAGCAGGTGCGCAGGACAAAAAGTGAATTCACAAGTGAAATATACAGGAGACGCAGTGCGAGAACAGGGCCGATGAAGTACTATTCACCTGCCGGAGCGAATATAACGCAGCCAGGGAATGTGTGTGTGTGTGTGTTTGTAATCTAGGTACACATGAACTCAAAAGGATGCATCGGACAACAGCATCAGGTCAGATAGGACTGACTGACTGACCCACATCTCACATCAGAAGTCAAGCTCTCAATCATAACGATGCATTCAGATCTGGGCAGAAACAGTAACTGCAAACAAGTACTAAAGGTCTTGTCCCACGCAAATGATGCAGGCGCCCCTTGAGCCAATCAGTAACAAGATGCACGCTGCCTCCCACGTTCATCCAAATCGGACCAGCGACGTCTCAGATATCACATTTGAGTTACAACTTTTTTGACGTTTAACAGTAGCGCCTCCATCAGGCCAATCGGTGTCATTTTTCAAACGCTGGAACACAGTGCGAAGATGCAAATTTCGCCCAAACCAGGGTGAGGGATCCCTGAACTCTCCTCCCTCCCCTCCCTGATTTCGTCATGAGGAAATACTTCTCTGCAATTACGATAAGGAAAAAGGAAGGGTAACACTTTATTTGGATAGTCTCATGTTAATACCCATCTAACTATCAGGTGACAGAAAGTGGATGATCAACAAAGTGTCACTTGCCTGTTTGGTGTATCTCAAACTTAGCCTAACCCTCAACTCTTTCTAGTGACATTATAGTCACTTGATAGTAAATTGATTATCAACATTGGACTATCCAAATAAAGTGTGACCAAAAGAAGAATTATGACCACCAGTGGTATATGTGGAACAGAAAATCAAATTAATGTGGTTTTGAGTGTTTTTTTAATAATAAACAGCCTTTATTAGTCGGACTGGAGCATTAAAAACAGCAGCTACATGTATCGGTGCTTCATCAGAGTGCTCTGATGACTTCACGCCACGTACACTGTTGCTGGTCATAATTCTTCCTTTTTGTCATATTGTAATTCTCTGTATTTGTTGTAACCTGCTTGGAGCACTGGGTGGGCGGTGGAAAAGGTTTTAACACATCAAGACAATTCAGATACTATCAACTCCATGGTTAATCAGAGAAATGTGACTTTAATAAAGATTCAAACACTTCTGTCATTGTCTAAACTTTATTGAACTGTCCCAGATGTGAACAAAGCACGTGTCAAAACCGAGGACTGAACCGGACTGGCTGCATGCTTCCTCTGTTGGAGACAATTTCAATCTAACAAGTCCAATTTGTCTTGTTTTTCAGTAAAGCCTAGTTAACAACTTGTGTCTTAAATTAAAACCCCACTCTGTCGAGGGTTTTTCCTATTCCACAGTAATGAAATCGCTTTTACTGTTTTCATAACAATGTTAGATTATTATACCACAGTCTGATTATTGCGCAACCAGACCTGAGTGAAAATATGTTTTTGAACACGGTTTTGAACATTAACCCCCCTTTAGGTGTGTTTGATTGATCTTGGCAGACACTTTACAACATATACTCACAAGAAAACAAATCCTTTTCAAGACAATATAAATCTAGCTCTCTCTCTTTGGTTTTTCTCCGCAGGAATTCAAAATGTATTCATCTGCCATTTTGCAAAAGTCTGTAGATAAATCTGCATCTCCTGTCCTCCGTACCTGAGGGGTAAAGAGACAGGTAAAAGGGAAAATGTCCTCGTGTTTAATTCATGGAGTTCGGCTGGATCTCTGAGTGGGTCTTTGTCTTTAAACACTCATGGTACACAACAAACATTTCTCTCTGCCGGGCCTAAGTAAAACTTACCCTAAATATAGCCTGGCTCGACAATATAAACAACACACCACACGCACTGTATTAGCAACTGTGCTAACATAAAGAAACCATAATGATAATACTCATCTGACCCTTTTCATGCACTCATCACACTTGACACATTTTTCTCCCATAAAACTGAAAGCATAATGACAAGAGAGCAAACAACCTCAGCACTTTGGCCCCAGGGCAGAAACATGAGGGGAACCCATCTAGCATGTGATTGTAGTAAAAAAAATGTGACGCTTATTGGTTTCCTCCGCCTCCCTGTCTCTGATTTGTATGTTCAGAAGACCATGGAGGACGGTCATGCGTTAGGCCGACAGAATTGTATATGCTGGTCTGTTCAGTTGGTGTGGATTTGGATTTGGCAACTGACAACATGGATCCATACACTTTGCCATTTTAAACAACATTTTAGGCATTTAGCTTAATCTAATAATCCACAACTGTGTTGCCAATTGATACAGAGATTCAATTTAAACCCAGTTCATGAAAGCTTTTACATTAGTTGTTCTAAACACCCGGTGTCAGGTGGGGCTTTCCTGGGGAAAATCCTCTGGCACACAGGAAGTGATGTGTTTTACGTTTCCAGCAGCAGCAACATCGGTTTGTTTGGAATAAACAGAAGAAGATGTGGGTGGTTAGCATGAGCAGCGAGAGCCACCAAGGCTGAAAAGACAAAGAGAGCGGCACCTACAGAAACTGAAACTTCAACAGAAAACCCCAGGAAGAAGACCTCACAGTACTGGACACAATGTTTTATTGACAGGTGATCCCTGGGAAGTGCAGTGCAGGAACACCACAGCAATTAAGCAAAGATGTCACCAAAGTCAAAACAAGAACCTCGCAGATTACAACACTGTGAAGGTGTTACATGCTGCATTTTGTGTTTCTCAAAATTAAGACCACATCTCTACATCGGTCACAAAGAGGATGTTACTACTTGTTCCCCCTCTGCCTGACTGGTGCTGCTCCACATGTTTTGTTCTGAAGAGCATGAAGAAGTATAAGAGCTGATAGCAGCCCTTAATAACAGTGAATATGCATTTCAGCAAGGTAAACTAACATGAAGTTGAAACTATGCAGTTAGAATAGTGGAAGTGTAATAAATGTGTTTATTACTTGTAAAGTAAAAGTGCCAAGTGACATTAGAGGCAGCCCAACACTTAGACTGAAAACATTTCTTTTTACTGCTGCTTTTAATTATTTCTTTTGACTTAATATACTAATATTTGGTTTTTAGAGTAAACATCTGCTGCTGTTTTACTTGAATATAATATATGCACTTTATATTACATTGTGTTGTTTCTTATATAAAATGAAATTTGACTTGACTTAACTAAAAAGGTTCCTGTTTTGTGCCATAAAGCAATCCAGCAGATATTGATGTCAAAATGTGTGTGCTTGCAGACAGGGTGTGTGTGATGTGTCTGTGCAGTAGTATTGTGGTAGTAGTGCTTGCAGTTAGTGCATGTTGCTTCTGCTTGCTACTCTCTGCTTTCAGCTACTGCCCCTGGCTAGCCCTCTTTGAAGGGGGTGAAAAGAGGAGCCAAGTGCGTAAGTCTCCTTCTGCCGGTACACAGCCTCTCCACTGCCAAGACTCCTGCAGTGCCTCCTCATGGCCACACATGGCAATTGGGTAACTTGCGGTCCCAGGCTAAACTGTAGGGGATCTCGGAGCAGCAGTGGGCCCCAGAGACAAGGCGCGCAGGCCCACCGGTGTGTGGACACGCCCTGGCGCGTCTCAACCACTGTCCCAGCTATGGGCAACTACCATGGGCAGGTGGGCAACCCATCTAGGAGAAGGTCACTCAGAATAAAAACCATGGGTGCTGCTTGCACCTGGGTCAGTGCCGCATGCCACCTGAAGGTATCGGAGTAAAGGGCGGATAAGGGCTTATGCCTAAAATGGCCAGTGTAGGCTGAGAGGAGTTACGTCTCACAGCCCTCAAATAGCATTGTAAATCCCAATAATCGAGGATGCAGTTATTGAGAATCCTATTCTTCCAGCGGCGGGAGTCTGCAGGAAAGACACAGCAGGCGGTGGTGCTGGTCCTCCCTCCGGTGGACAGCATGACCATGGGACCCAAACCCGAAAAGGAGGGTTCAGTCTGACTACAGCACACAGTCTAATGCACTCTTGCGTTGTCGGAGACCATTTACTATGGGAGCCTTCAATGCAAACACAGTGAGAGAAGAAGCGAGGTTGGCAGAGCTTGCACACTGTGCCGAAGAAAGGGGAGTGGAGATCCTGGGAGGAGCACAGGAAAGTACATGCTGATGATCCGCTCGTGTATCGCAGAGTGGAGAGATGCTCGTTCATCACTGCATGGCGAAACAAGGCCCAGGGTGCTACAGGTGGCATGGGGCTAATGCTGAGTTCTCGGGCGTGTAAGGCTCTCCGTAGGGTTCACCATCACACCAAGAGGATCCTTATCACAGATTTTGATGGCAACCCAGTTATGTGTACTCACCTACCAATGTGGCACCAGTTGAGGAAGTAGAGATGTTCTATGAGGACCTTACAGCAGCAGTCTGTGACGTCCCGGCTCACAACTTCCTAGCAATTCTGGGTGATTTCAATGCGAGGCTCAGACCAGAGGACGCACCCTTCACGTACCACGACACCACTAACCGCAATGGCGAATATCTTGCTGCCCTACTTATGGAACACGAGCTAGTGGCTGCAAACACCCTGTTCCAGAAAAGAATGGGCAAGAGATGGACCTTCCAAGACCGGGCTACCGGTATGTTACGTCAGCTGGACTACACACTGGTAAGGCGCAGGTGGAGGAACTCTATCCTGAACACTGAACCTTACAGCACTTTCGACTCTGTGGGCTCTGATCAT
Source organism: Beryx splendens (assembly GCA_900312565.1). Classification (NCBI taxonomy): domain Eukaryota; kingdom Metazoa; phylum Chordata; class Actinopteri; order Beryciformes; family Berycidae; genus Beryx; species Beryx splendens. The sequence goes on along the minus strand of OMOV01028319.1, from coordinate 6,801 downwards.
CGAGTGGCTTCCATAAGGGTGCGACTGAGCCTGAGGCTCCCCAAGCCAAGCCCTAGGACCCGATATGACTAGAAGGCATTCTTGACAAGTCCTGACCTTCAAGCCAGATACACAGTGGAGGTGAGAAATCGTTATCAGCTGCTGGGTGCGGAGGAGGAGCCTAAGTATGCAAAGTATGGGTGGTTTGTCACTGCGAATGTGGAGGCGACTAGGGTGTGTGTGCCGGTGATGGAGAGCTAAGGGCGAACAACAGTATGGGGAGTCATGGAGGGTCATAAATGAGATGAGTGGGTGCAAAAGGTCAAAGGAGGGACAGGTTGCAGGCGGCAGCCCGGAAGAGAGAGTGACCTCCTGATTCGCTCACTTCCGGAATCTCCTAGGCCCACACCTGACAGTGGATGGAGCTGAGGAAGCGATACCTGCAGTTCTTACAAATCTCTATATTGATGATGGTCCCTTTACAGTCAGGGAGTTCGCCAGAGTGAAATCCACTCTGAAGCAGGGGGAAAGTGCTGGGCCGGACGGCATTCCCCCAGAGGTCTTTAAGAATTGCTATGTCTTGATGGCATCATCCTGGAGATTTGCAACCTTGCTCTGATGAAAAACAACAAGCCTGATATGTGGTCTCTCTCTAACATCATCCCAGTGCCTAAATCTGGAGATCTCTTGAAACCAGACAACTACCGTGGCATCAGTCTGACATGTATCATTGCAAAGATGTACAGCCGATACTAAACTGGATATGGTACACCACTGACCCCCACTTGAGAGAGAACCAAAATGGCTTTCGAGAGGGAAGAACCACCGTAGCCCAGATCTTGGCCTTAAGGAGGATCATCGAGGAGGTGAAACGGAACAACCTGACAGCGGTGCTGTGTTTTATCAATTTCAAAAAGGCATTTGACTCAATACACAGAGGCGTGATGATGAAGATACTCAAGGCTTACGGTGTCCCGCCCAACCTACTCCGGGCCATGACCCCAGATGGCAACAGCGAGGAGTTTGACATCCTAGTGGGGGTGTTGCAAGGGGACACCCTCGCCCCCTTCCTCTTCATTATAGTCCTGGACTATGCAATTAGGCAGGCCATCAGTGAACGGGAGCAGGAACTTGGCCTCACTATTACACCTAGGAGGTCTAGACGACTCCCTGCTGTAGTCCTAATGGACCTAGACTACGTGGATGTCATCTGCCTGCTATCTGACTGTGTGGAGCAGGCACAAGAGCTCTTGACCAGAGTGGAGACAGAGTGTGCCAAGGTTGGTCTTAGGCTAAATGCCAAGAAAACCAAGGTTATCACCTACAACATCCTCCCAGACCATCCACCTCTAACGATAACAGGAGGCACTGCTCTGAAAGAAGTCCGTGACTTCAAATACCTGGGCTCATGGGTCAACTCGTCAGAGCAAGAAGGCGCTCGCATGGAAGGCTCTGAACGGCATGGCCAGTGTGTGGAACTCCAACCTCCCCCGACATATCAAGCTCAGCTTCTTCTCTGCGACTGTAGAGTCCGTTCTCCTATATGGCTGTGAATGCTGGACCCTGAAGCACACGCTGCAGAAGTCCCTGGATGGGTGCTACACCAGGAATGCCGCGAGCAGTACTAAACATCAACCAGACCGAGCACGTTACCAACAAGCATCTGTATGGGGGGTTACCAAGGGTGAGTGAGAACATAGCATCCAGGAGAATGAGGCTGGCCGGTCGCTGCCAGAGACAGCTGGAGCTCCCAGCCAGCAAACTGGTGCTATGAGAGCCAACACACGGGCATCGATCACGAGGGCGTCCCGCACCAACGTATGTGGACGTATTAAAAGGGGCGGAAAGTACTGGTGAGCTAGCCAGATGCATGGAGGATCGAGATGACTGGAAACATTGCTGGAGGGCTCATCCGAGGACAACCTAAATGAATGAATGCTACACACAGCACCTTTAACCTTTATTGATCCAGGGAAGCGTGCTGATCACTCATGCTCTTTAATGCCCTGTTTCCCATCCACACAGTCACATATGTACATTCTCTACCCTTTAGGCTGCCACTTACCCCTTAAATACCTCACAGACTATGCTGTAGACACCATCAAGCGGATTAGACTTTTGCATACGCAACTGGTTTGCGTTCAAACTCATCCGGTCATAACTTGACTAAGAGGAATGATGTTATTCTCAGCTCCTCTCAGTCTGAATTATTGATATGGCGAACAGCAGGGAGAAGCTGCGCCGATGCCACTGCCCTTCCGATGGCCTTTACCTCAACATTTCATAGTATACCAGTCACACCTTCACCTGAGCTGTAGCTTTCTATGTTGTTCACAGCAACTTAAAGCCATGCAGGATTTCACAATAGTCAAAAACAAAAGTGCAAGAAGAACTTTTCACCAATTCTCCACATCAGCCAGAGAGGCCAGGCACCATTTTCTTTCTTCCTTTTGGGTTAATTTATGACAAGACACTGATGGGTTTTTCCAGAGTGTTTCTGTTAGTGATTCAAGTTCAGTGCACAGTCTTACCCATTAGACGGTTTTGCTGATTCCAGAGCATCTTTGTTGTCTGGTAACTGTAACCTGAAACACAGGAACAAAATAGAGGCTGTTTAGAGAAAGAAAGTGATCTCAAGGGATGGAAACCAGCTGAAAAGAGAGCTATTGTCTGAGGAACATGATCGTGAGAGCCACAGAAACACGGACACAGATATGTGCGGTGACCCTCCCAGGCTACTTAGGCAAGGCAAGGCAAGGCAAGTTTATTTGTATAGCACATTTCATGCACAGAGGCAATTCAAGTTCATAAGTTGTTTTTCATCATTATAGTGAGGAATTTTCTCTAGACATTAACTTGACAGTACCATGAAAGGGCCTGTGAAATCAAACTGAAACTGAAACTGCTACTAAGAACAGTTTTCACAAATAAGGTGTTTTACAATGCATTTCATAAAAGTACCTTAAATCCCTTGGTGAATATTTCAAAAACACAGATGATTCTGTCCTCAAACATTGTTGATTCAAAACTTTAATATAAACCCAACATGCTTTCCTTTGATGCTGACAATCATTTTATTAGAAAAGGCATCTTTTCCTTTTTAAATGGTCGATCTCATTTCGGAAAGAAACTCCTCAAACACCGATTGTACAGTCGTTGACTTGAATTCAGATTAAAGACACTCACTTGAAATCTGTGATGATGGGATCCAGTTCTGGACTGTTGATGACCGACATCCTCGGAAGAAGAGAAAAAAGTCAGATCAAGTATGACTCAGCATGTCTGTAGGAGTTACTATGCCAACAACAGGTGAAGAAGTTCAAATGTGTTATTAGCGAGTATTGCCACTATATAACATCTCTGTGAGCAGCTTGTATTATCAAACGCCACATACTTTCAACAGGACATACTGTTCTTTTGGTTATATCTCCCCGCATTGTTTGTGACTGTCAGTCTAAACGGTGGTGTGCAGTATGTGGACCTACCGGCTCGGGGAGTTGGGGCTGTCAGGGACTTCTTCTTCCTGCACGGCATCCCTGAGGAGAGGTCACAGGTCAGCTGAGAGAGAATATCACAGTGGATCTCACATAGGTGTGGTGAGAGCGAGCGTTAGCCAGGATACTATACACCCAGACCTGGAGGTGCTGAGTAAGAGGAGGTGTCATGGATGTTGAGGGATTATTAAAAGAAAGTGGAGTCATTAAAATGTAAAAAACTGCAGGCAATCGTGAAAGATGTATTCATTAAACTGAATGGGCACAAGGCTCCATCTCTATATTTATGGCACACAACGTAACTGGTTTAAACTAAGGGATGATACTTGACTCAGAAGGAGAAGAAAGAATGAATATTCCCTGAATAAAGTCTCAGCTGTATCATAGGGTTTGACTGATGGGGGTTTTTGAAGGCTGATACCAATATTTTTGGATTGACGCTGCTGATAGCTGATATTTTGTGTTGATTCTTTGTGCTGTATATTGAAATTTGGCCATTTTCATGCAAAAAAATCCTAATATTACACAGATTCAATGCTTTCCACATAATTGTATTCTTGCCAGGGTGGAAAAGACCAGCATGGGACACTAAAACTCTCCATTGAAACTCATACTGATGCAATTCTTAGGCTGGTTAGTATAATCATATCCTCTCTCCATCATATCAGCGGTGGGCAATATTGGATGTTTTATTGAAAGGCCAGTATTAGCCTGATATATCAGTCTAACCCTGCTGTAAGCCACATCATCAGTCTGCTAGACTGCAGTATGGATGTAATGTGGTCTAACAGGCTGCGGTTCAGGAACACCAGTAGTGTCACTAGTTTCCTGCCACATATTCACCTGAGCGTTTCAGGGAAGCCTTACAGTTTCTAGCAAAGGAATAGGAGATTGAAGAAAGACACAAGTGTATGTTTTATAAAGGCAGGTTAAGAGGATAATCCTAATCTACAGCATTTATCCATTTCAGTGTTGGCCCACATTAGACAGATGTTGTAAACGTATTGATTATGTAAGTTTCCACTTCCCTGTCAAGCAGGCAACTTTCTTCCTGTCTGAATGAGGGCGACTGAAATCACACTAATGATTTATTCTTTGGTAGCTGGCAGAGTGAGGTAATGTAAATGAATTATATAGGAATGACTTCTCTGATCAACAGAGAAAGACATCCTTCTTGGATCAAACCCTGTACCAGAGGGGGTCTGTGGTCGGAACTGGATCCTCTGTCCTGCACAACAATGGTGAACAGATTATTATTATTACCTGCGGACAGTGCACACGCTGCGCCACCAGCACAACCACTGCTCCCGATGAAGTGCCATTATATTGTCATTATCAGCCGTATAATGAAATAAGCCTGTATAAATCCTGTAACGCTTCTGTCAGTTTCCCAGGAACTTGCTCTGTACTCACGTTTTGCTGTCATTTTTCTTCACGCTTCGTCTCCAGTTGGTGATAAAACTCATTCCAGGGCGCTGGGGTGGAGAGCAGGAGCAGAATATCCCACACAGAGCAGGCAGGTAGCGGGCATGGATGTGGACAGGTGAGGACGGGGCAGGCTGACCGGACAGGGGTGACAGCGGGGAAGTGTGTGTGTGCGTGTGTGTGTGTTGTTCTGAGCTGAGACACGACCGTCTTCCTCCTTCCCGGGGTGGAAAGGTGCGGAGCGCCTCATCTCCATAATAATGACTTGGCTATTTAAATCCACCGGAGTGTGTCT
>OMOV01028290.1:1880-22154 GCA_900312565.1 Beryx splendens | reverse complement strand
TTCATGAATGACACACATGCCGTTCATGTCCAGATGTTACCATCTCAAACTTATCTTTAAATTACAAGACAGCCAACGTAAGTAGACATTTTAAGAGCATCCAGGCTACTAATATCATTATGTGTTATAGGCAAATGAAGTTAAAACTATGTCACAGTGGTAATGAAAATTAACATTTCTATTAAAATACTTCAAAAATGGAAGAAAATTATCAGGCAACACTAAGAAAAGCACCTTGGAGTACTCCACACAGTTAACCCGTGCTGATATAAACATGACATGACATAAAACTGCCCAAGCCAATAGAGAACTAGTAATCAGAAAGATATGACATAACCTAGTCAAGAGCGACATCTGTAATTCCTATGTACCCTCAGTGGCCACTTCATTAGGTCTACATCCTGGTTTATGCAAACGGATCGCGCCTCCAAAGAGTGAGTCATGTGATTGTGCCTCAGAATATAAAGGCATGCAGTCAGGGTAAAGCTTTTCAGTTACTATTCAACTAAACATTAGAATGGGCAAGACACATGCTCTAAGCCACTTGTGAGTATGGTATAGGCTAATCATTAGTGACAGCCATGCCAGTTCAAGCATCTCAGAAACAGCCACCATCCTGGGATTTTCATGTGCTACAGTGTTCAGAGTTTACCAATAATGGCCTAACAAAAAACTTCCAGTCAGCAGCAGTCCTGCAGGTGAAAACACTTTGTTTATGAGAGAGGTCAGAGGAGAATGGCAAGACTTGTTTAAGCTCAGTACAACAGCAATGTGCAGAAAGGCATCCCAGAAGGCACATTCGCACAACTCTCAAACCTTGAAGCAGTTGGGCTACAACAGCAGAAGACCACGGCGGGTTTCACTGCTGTCAGCTGAGAACAAGAGGATGGGGCTACAGTGGGCACGGACCAGCAAAACTGGATGATTGACAAGTGGAAAAACTTTGCCTGGTCTGACAAACTGAAGAATAAAACTGAAATAAAGACAATTTCGCCATGGTTCTTTTGTGACATGCTGATGGGAGGGTCAGATTTTGACAAACAGCATGAAGCCATCCTGCCTGGTGCCAACAGAACAGGCTGGCGGAGGTGGAATGGTGTGGAGAAAGTTTTAAATGGCACACATTGGATCCCTTAGTACCAACTGGGCGATGTTTGTAACACAGCGTACCTAAACATTGTTGCTAACCACGTGCATCATTCATCTCATGGCCACAATCTGATTTTTTTCAAAAAGACACTTGTAGCATGAAAATGCATCATGTCACAAAGCATGCATCATTTCAAGATTGTTCCAGGAACATGACGGTGGTTTAGTACACTCCGGTGGCCTGTGCAATCACCAGGGCGGCCCGGTGTGTCAGGTGCTTTAATAACTCTAATAGAGCACTAAGGTGTTGCTAATGGGATGTTAGCAGCATGAATATGGCGCATAATGTGCAGCAAGAGCGTGATGATATCACTTCATCATGGACCAAGATCCCTGGAGCAGGTTGCTCTGGAGGCAAAGGGAGGCCCTACCTAGCAACAGGGAGGTGTACCCAGTAAAGTGGCCACCAAGTTCACCTTTCTAAACGCTAATGTCAAGTATTACAATGGTAGAATCTACTCCAGCATCTGCTGGATTTCAACTGTTACTCTTATGTTTGGCAGTCTCTCTACTGTGTTGTGAATGCAGATTGTTTTTGATACATTAGCCTTTCTTTGCTCAATAAATCACAGCTGATTTCATGAAATATGTAGGCTTAACTTTCTCTAATATTTTGGAAAGATAGAGGAGGCTGGGTCTATATTTTCTACAGGTCAATCATAACTACTAGCCTGCATCTCCAAACAAGGTTTTTCAAGAACTGGCTGGAGAAGTGCACATTTAAACTAGGCAGGTAATATTAATCTAAGTATCAAGTGTAGGATGTAATCTGCCTCACAATATCCATATGAGTGGTCTGAGCCTATTTTAGAAGTCAACTGGTGTGTGACAATGAAATTGTGTATGCATGTAGTCAGATTTTTTATGGCTTCAATTTTCAAAGACATTTCTTTTATTTCCAACATTCAACATCAGTGTGTTATAGGTCTATGTGTTCAAAACTTATGGGTCAGACTAAAAGGAGACCAAGTTACATAAGCCAACATAAGACAATAGGCCTAATCATTCCAAACGGCAGTTCAGAGATTCCTGTACCATGGTACCAAAGTTCAAACACGCCATCTCATCATTTGGTGATAAGGGAACACATAGTCCCCATATCATTTGTACCTCAGACAACTCCTTGTCCCAAATACCTTTCCCATTAACCACAATCCCGGAAATCTTAAGAGTTAATCAACTATGTTGAAACACAACTACTCTTAAATATCTGACAAAATCAGGGTGCAGCACTCGTTAACTTTATCACATACTACCATTAATGACAGAGATGCCTTACTTACAAGCACTGACTGAAGTGGGATAGGCCTATTAGGAAGAGAAATCAAATACATTTTACTATGTACACTAACTGTGCGTTTAAAATGATCACACCCATTACTTGAAAACCTACAGCTACATCACACCATATGGAAAAAAGTTATTTACTAAGTCAGTGGAAATAATTTAGTTTGCCACGAAGTGATCCTGCTATCTGATCATACTTGATAAGAGGGGCACGTCGATCAGCACGTCGGTGAGGTCACACTAGCGACTAGTGAACTATTTTAGCCAAGTGGCATAGAATACATTCATGTCTTAGGATGTGCAGTCTCATTTAAGGTAACGCTGCGTAGATTGAACAACATGGGTAAGAGCAGATATGAAATCTTAACTCATTCGTCCTATCAACATCAGGTAGTTAAGTTACACAACCCAAGGAAGGAGATCTACACCCAGTTAGCTTGCCAACAGCTAAGGTTAACATCGTTACTCAGAGCAGCTTGCACTGTCACATTCACAGAGTTAACGTTAGCAACCTAACCATGCAGACAGCTAGTCAACTGACGCGGTGTTAGCTAACTAGCAACTCAACTAAAATAACGTAAATAACGTTAAACATCGTAGAGTGAGACGTCTGAACACATAACTTAGTTAATGGGTAACTATACCGCAACGCTAACCGGAGCAGAGTAACGCCAGCAACAACTTTGACACAAACTCTATGTGAAAGGCAAGAGACACTGCTATTAGCCAACTAACGCTACCTGTCATCTGGTAACGACAGCTCACATTAGCTGTTTAGCAAGCAACTGTACTATTCTCACCTAGTCGTGATCTAAAGTCTAGCACTAACGTTATACCTCCAGGGCTGGGGTAAGATCTGGGCAAAGTATAGGCAGGAGTATAGTGTTAGGTAGAAGTCTGAGCGCACAAACTAACGTTAACGTCAAACAAGTGTTGATGTTCACGCCACAGCACTGGATCACACAGGACCACAAAACAACGTTAAGGTTACCTGCCAGTTTGAACGATAGAATCAATCACTTGCTGCTCTGGTGTTGCTAACATTGGGGAGATTAGCTAGCTAGCAGTTAGCTACATCTGTGTGTGTTAGCTAGCTAGCTATTGCTAACTCGCAAGTGGCAACAATACGATTGCTAGACTGTCTAAACTGCTACAGGGGCAGGCCCTACTCCGGGATACTGCGGAATTTCCACTTTCAAATCACAAGCCACGATGTCTTAAAACTGTTGACAACATAACATAATAAATGTCTGAATCAAGTGTGTACTGACCCTGTTGTAGCTTGAATGTACGAGGAGATGGCCGAATTTCCGCTTCCGTTCTCGACTACAGGAAAGACCGCACCCCCTTTCACGCTCTCGGTAGACAAGTCTTTCCCCTTTTGTGGTTCCCTGTGGCCAAAGTTTGTGTATGTGTTGAATGTGGTGTACATGACAGCACACCTAGCGACATGGTTTGATGTCTTGACTTTTTAGATACCTGTACTATTAGCCTATTAGAGGTCAGTGAATCAGATGGTAGGCTACACCCATGCATGCATAATCATGCAGAGTGCTGGCTTGAGACAGATGACAATGATGAGGACAGAGAAAACGATGATAGCATATTAGACAACGGGATGACTCAAAATTCTGTGACTATTTCCCCCCCTCTTATAATCTAAACAATCGGTCTTTTGTCTCCTTGTGTTTTTCACTAATGGTTTTGTCATAATAACAAAAGCGTAATAAAGACAAATTGGCCTTTTCCCATAGTATTCAAGTGGTATTCAAACTTTATATATTCATGTTTGTTTAAATGTTACTTGCTGTACTCCCTTTAGTAAAGCCCTAAGTCATTATCATTATCAGAATTTCCTAGTTAAAGTTGCGTCAAGTCACCCATGATGTGATTCATCATTGTCATTGTAATCATCATCATCATCATCATTATCATCATCATCACCATGATATGTATACTATGTATAGGTTTCAAGAGCTACATTGGGCTGCAATAGCAGCAACAAATAGTTGTCTTCTATTATAAAGAGTTGTCTGGTGTACAGTTAATTACCCTCATTGAATTCACATCATTATGAACAGAGCTATTTCTTTCATTCACATTTTTGCTATTCAGGCCATGGAGAAGCAGGTTATGAATGACTTCTCATTAACTCGAGGCTTCTTGCTGCTGGCTCGGACCAGGCTCCTAATCCATCACTCTAAACATTTTCAAACTGTAATCTTCAACATGTCACATCAAATTGAGACATAGCCTACCAATCTAAACTGAATTGCTGCTAAGCAACAATGTATTCGTCTTTTAAGCGTACACAGCCTTCATGACTAAAGTAACCCCAAACCACGAACCAAAGTTTAAAGAAAAAAGTTAAACCTCACACAAAAGTTACAACTTCACTGGTGACTCATGTCATGTGCTGTTGCATCAGCCCTCCACAGAGAGGCAACCTTGACCCAGCTGTAGCATCAAATGGAAACACAACAGCTTCGGTCAGAGTCACTTGTGGAACCACAAATAATACACGGTAAGCCCCGTAGATCAGAGCGACATAGTAACAGCTGGCATGCATGTGTGTTACAAGTCCCCCTTTTATCCTGCATCTATTTATCCTTTTATCTTTGCCTTCTCCCCGGGGAGGAGGGGCACTGAAGGAGGCGTTGTGGCATTACTCAGGCAAACTCTTTACTGTAATACAGTCTCTTGTATTGCTTAGCTCTGGAAACATTAATCTCATGAAGATAAACAAAAAATGCAGAACGCTAAACCAGTGTGGAAGCTATTTTGACAGGTGTGGTCTGACTGTTCTGCCACTGATACAATACATATTTCCTTTATACCCACTGCCCAGCCCTGCTCTATTAGAAGAGAGAGGTTTGAAACACCATGACTGTTTTGAAATCAGGGAAAGTCCTACAGCCAGTCTGAGAACACTTGCAGAGAGAATTGAGTAGGTACTCAAGCTGACTAAATCGGATGGATATAATTACGTAAGGACACAAAATCAATGTTAATTTTGCAGCCTTAACATAAAATCAAACTTCTAAATCTGAGGGTAAATCCATTAATCTTAGAGTAATTTATATAATCACTTTGTGCAAGTGGCATGAGTTCACACCAGGATAAATGATTTGGCAAAAAGCAATAAGGCGCCACAGTGAACAAGTGGATGGTCGCTGCCTCTTGAGACTGTCCTGATCCAGATCAGACTCAAATCAGACTCAAGCAATGCTGCTGTTATATCTCTTCACTCTTTCCTGTCCAATTTCACTGCACTATCTGAAAACCAAGCCAAAACTCACCACTTAATACTTAATACTGTGTTTGTTTGTAATACGTGTCCAACAATCAACCAGCTCAGTGAGCCGGTAGTCAGAGTTTCTGCCCTGATTGTTTGTGGGTTGAAGCCAATTAGGCCATTGCTGTACTTTACATCATACAGTTCCCCTTGAAGTTATAGTCTGTAGCAGACTTTCATCCTGTCCAGTTACTGTATGTACATCATGCTGTAGCCTATTACACAATGTGTGTTCTGGGTTTAAAATACATATGAAGAAAAACACTAAAATATGCCATGTACCTAACTGAATCTCTGACAGCTGTTCCGTAACATTGGAACTGTTGGAGTTGTGAAATATTTCATTATATTTTGAAACCTGTTGTAGTTCCTCAATGCACCATTCTCACAACACTTACCAAGGAGTGGTTTGGGATATCCTGTCATCTGTTAACATGGCTCTCTGCAGCTGATACCGGTTAAGCTTACATCACTTTTTGAGTTTGAAAGAGTATATGTGGATGTCAATTTATGCCATTTTCTTTTCATTCAAAAGAAAAGAAAAGAAAAGAAAAAGATATTCCCGCTCTCTTCTCTCTATTATGCAATGTTTTTCTGGCCACCACCGTTTCAGCACACAGCTTTCATCAGGGTCAATGTGGCTTTCAAATAAACATCACACAATTTGAGAGACGAGTGTGTGATTCTCTTTCTAGTCATTTGTGAAATTGATAAGCTCCAGTAGTCTGCGACTCACTGGGTGTGCGCTGTTTTTACATGATATTAGGTTTGTTTCTTTCACTAGGTATATATGAATTACAAGAAGAATCTCTTGTGTAATGGCAGTGTTCTCATGAAAGGTATTCAGTACTAAAAAAATACACAGAGGTGTAATTGAATAGCAGAGAGGTACATTATGTAACTCCCCTGTACCTGTCACCAATGGTGTCCTGTTTTTGGCAGTGGGGTGTGTGTGTGTGTGTTCATGTACATGAGAGAGTGCGAATGTGCCTATATGTAGGTTTTGTGTGTGTGTATGTGTGTGTGTGTGTGTGTGTGTCTATAGTGTGCATGCTTGTGTGCATGGGTGGATGTGTGCCTGCATGCACGTATTCACATGTGCATATGTGCATGTGTGTGTGCAGTGTACACGTTATGTAAAGCTACAGTATGTACATGTTTACGTATGTGTGTAGGCTTTCCATCTGTGTACGTTGTTACATGGTTGTGAATGAAAGCTGTCCTGGCATCAGCTCAGTGAAAGTGACGATAGTTGTGTTATGGTGCTAGAGTGGAGGAGTGTGTTGTCACAGCAGGGGCCAAGGGACCCTATGGCGCACGTACAAACATGGAAGCAGATAGTGGTCATGGCCCACCGCAACACTCGCGGCGGTAGTAACCTGAGCATGACTGGCTGGTCGTTGTGATAGCAGCCAGTGTTTGTGTTACATAACGGACAGGCAGAAAGCCGGTGGCAATAATAGTTCTGCACTATGTAGTACCAGGGGAAATCTATCTGAGTAGACAGAAAGAGGAGGAGGGTGTCAAAGCCATGGGAGATGGAGAAGTGAGCTGCAGCTGGCGCTAAGTAGGAAACAGAGCTGGCATGCAGACAGTGCAGCACAGAATGAAGCTGGTTTGTAAGGCAAGGATTCAGCTGTCAGCTATGTCAGTGTATGATGATATGGCATAATGCGCTGAAAGATGGAAAGAGATATAGGGAGCAGGGTTTGATGGCAGGAAGGTATGATGGGAAGATGCGGGGGGGGGAAAGTTTTTTTTTAGGATTTATCAAAAATAGTTGCTTGATGATGATAAAAAAGATAACTGACAAAAACCTCCACTGTGGAGTCAAGAGGCGAGAGAGTGAACAGGGGGGTAAATGGGAAGAGAAGGTACAAAGAGCGTTGCAAAAGGTGCTCATTGCCTCTAGTGCTGGAACTATCAAAATGTTGCATTCTCAAAAAATAATTTTTTTGCAGTGAAAGTATGGCCCTTTTTACATTTACATTTTGCATGTTCCAGCACTAGAGGCCATGATCTGTCTCTTTTCAGAGAGGTAAAAGGGTTTTGAGGCATTGCATGCAATGTTTCTTTGCCTCCTGCAGAGATAGACAGGAAGGAATGCCAATACATAAAGAAAGCACAGTGATATTGGACAATAAAAAGGTCCATAAGTGACATGCTTAACTGTACCCGGTAATACCGATATGATGCAAGGATTATGGAAACAGCTTGTTGGCTTATTCCAAACATTCCAGCATACCTGTTGATTAGATGAGGAATCCCACACTGTGGAGAGAATTCACTGACTAGGACTGACTGGGAGGGCGAGACAGATGGAGAGAAATGGAAACAGGGAGGGGGAAGAGGATGGGGAGGGGTGCATGTGTATTTGGAGAGCTTAAGAGCACAGACAATGAGTGACAGCTGAGGAGAGGGGAGGCAGGGAAGGGGAGGAAAAGGACGGGTTAATGTGCTCAGAGTGACTGACAGATTGGACACATTGGGACATTAACACTGCTGTGTAGTGGAAGGGAGAGAGGCACACAGGGAGAGAGAGAGGGAGAGGTTTGAAATACTTTACAGCTGGTTCATGCGTAGTTGACAGCAAAACAGGCGAGAGACAGAGAGGGTTGGCACAAGAGTAGGAAAAGAGTAGGTGAGAGCGAGAGAGGGCAGTGTGGGTCTCCTGGGAAGAGGCACACAGTCACTGTCCAGGTCTCTGAGGAAGGTAAACATTTATCAGTCTCCACTATAAAGCTGTTGCACTACTGCATGGAACCACAGAGCAAAGGCAAAAACAGCAGCTTCTATTCCAGTTTAACTACCGGTCCAGCTGAAGGCATACAGCAGATCACCAGTGTAGAACAGTCGTGAATTACAGTGAACAGGTTGCTAGGAGTTTGTCAGTCTTTCTTTAGATGCTGACAAGTCAAAGTGAACAGAGACGGACCGAATGAACAGAGAAACCTCCAAAATGACAGTAAGTAACTTTATTCCTGTAATATAATGCACATAAATCCAGCATAAATATTTTATAACAACACTTAAAATGACATTCGGAGGGTTATTTGATATTCATACATTTTTATTGTTTTATTATTTTAATGTTTTTGTAGTGCAAATAAGTCATACCAGCAAAAACCAAATAAATAAATGCAGCAAAATGTTGATATATATGCTCCTGGTTGCAGCACAAGACAGCTGAAATGATAAATGTGCTTTTGCAACCACAGTATATGCTGATATGACATTGTAACACAGACATGATAACAGTGTCTTGATGGCTTTTTATTGAGACATTCTGCTGAGGCTGCCAAGGTTTGACAGAGCATGTTGTTTAGATTTTCAGCTTGTAGTGTTTACTGCTTTCACTTGCCTTCAAATTTGTTAATAGTATCCTGCAGAGCTCTTAACAAAATCACAGAGGCTAGTTGTTGCACCCTGACTGCTTGCAGCTACACCAAGGTCCAGTGACTAATTGAGGATCAGTTGATAATCACCTAGGTTATGAAGACATGGCAAATGTCAGGATGCTTCTGCTGCGGCAATTGTCTTAGATGCATCTGCTGACTTATGCAACAGAGCCACTGAAGCACTGAATTATTGTGTACTGGATAAAAGCCAGTTGCAAGCAATCATTAGAATTTAAGAAATTACATTCACTGAATTTTGGCATGAGCAGAATGAAGAGCAGCCTAAGAACTTAAGAACTCAATAGCTATAACACATGTTAACAGCTCTTGTGAACAAAACCCAACTGAGTTTCAAATTAAAATATTTAACATTGTGCTTGCTTTGAGGACTAGTCTCTGAAATGTCATAAATTAATATACATAGAAAGCATCTTTCTATTTTCTTGTGTTGCCATCTATCTCTATATTCATATCCTCCAATAAATGTAATATACACACAGGAAATGTGGGCTCATATAAACACTGGCAGTGTTGATTTCAGCACTGCAAGACTGTTGTCCCTGCAAAAAAAAACACATCTTTAATATCATTTTCTTTTGCCCTGTAATGCAGAAAATGTTTCATTTAACTTTTTTTGTTTTTCACAATATCTGAAAAGCTGACCTTTTGGAAATGTGTATTTCCTGCAGATATTGTACGCTGACAATGTAGTATTAGGAATAAATGTATGAAGAGTGGATGTACTGAATAATACACACAGGAGGCTACTGGTACACCTGTAGAGCAATATCAGTCTGTACACCACTGATCTCTACATATCCCTACATCAGCTGTGTTTGACATGGAGCTGTCCTGCTCCTATCTGGGCCAAGCAACACATTCTGACTGGCTGAAACCTGTTGTCTTGTTCTTGGCTGGACATCAGATCCATTGCTTTGTCAAGTGGCAAGGCAGTGATAAGTCAAATCATCCACTAAAATAAAGTTCAGGTATCATACTACACTGCCTGGTCACTTATCACCCCTAGAGATTTACTGATTGATTGCAGTGATTATCATAAATCAAATGTTAGTAAGCTATGAAAATGTTATATTTGCTTGCAGTGACCTAACAAGTGTAATTCAATCAAAATTAATGTGAGGTGCCCATGAAGCTCACTTACGCAACTGTAGCCTACATGTGGAAGGTCAAAAGTAAAAATACACTATCTTGTTATGATTATCTTTTGTGTTAAGCTGTGTGTCGTAACTATGCTCAAGCCCTCCCTGATTTGCTGGGGTATGCGTAGGGGATCTACTTCAAAGATCATCATCACATATATAGGTTCGTGAAACAGAGAAAGCGAGAGCGTATGGCGGTGGAAACTGAAAACGACAGCAGCAACTGTTCTGATCATCCATATAAGATAAACATGTCGCCTCATGTTCACAATGGAGAACAACAATCAGAAAGTGTTGGTTCAGTTAATATAGCAGTCATATTAATGTGGTCACAATATGTTTCCCTGCTGTCTGGCCAATGTATGCTGGGATAACCCTGAACCGTAGGCCTAACCCTAAAAAGGAATAAAGAGAAGAAAGTAAATTTATGGATGGATGGATTAAGTGGATGAATGAATGAATATTCCTTTTCCACCTTTTAGAGCGCAATGAAATCTTCTTATACCTAATATGAATGGTATTTAACATAGGCTATTAGTATCGCAACTGACATATGGGATTCAAAGTGAGTCCTCATTATGTAACGAGCCAAGTCGCTGGTTCAGGTAATGACATGTCAGCATGTCGATGCACAGATTCCCACGAACCTATCCATCGTCAACATCAACACATGTCAGTCAAACATGAGCTTTCCATCTCTCTTCTTCTTCTTGATATGCACTGCTGAACCTGACAGAAATGTGTGTGTGTGCTTGTGTGTGTGTGTGTGTGTGTGTGTGTGTGCGTGTGTGTGTGTGTATGTGTGTGTGTGTGTGCATCCTCCAGGCTGCAACAGCTCAGGAACTTGATGAGCTGTGTTTCCTGTCGGCCCAGTCCATGTCCAGCCTGAAGACGTCCGAACACTTCCAGGTGGTCAAGCTCCTTGGAGAGGGCTCCTATGGCAAGGTCATGCTGGCTGTACACAGAAAGAGAGGTTGGTGCAAGACCAAAGGTCAAGGGCCATGACGGGTTGGATTGGTTTGATTTCAGTTCAATCATCGTATAAATGAGTGTAATAGTGTATTAAATTCCCATTAGAATTTCCCAACGCCATTATACTTAATTAAGAGTTTCGTTAATGCACTCAAACTCCTTCTGCCTCCCCAAAGTCACTCGGGTGAAGCCATATCTCTCCACTACAGTGCGTTTAGAAGTATCAGGTTTCTCTCATGATGAAACTACACATGTTGTGTTGGGTCAGTGCTGCAGTAATGGAAGGGTAGAGCTGTCCTCTGATAGTGTTCACTTAACCTTTCGCACTAGTGTCGCTGTAATGAAGTGCTTTGCTGCATTCTCTGGGATAGGGTTGCTGCAACTGGGGTGCTGCCTATGTCCCAGGCACAACTAATGTAATGCAGCCGCCCCAAGGGGAAGTTATATTTGTTCACAGTGTCAATAACAGATAGTGGTGACATTTCATCAATGATGACAATTTTTGGACAAAATTTGACTTAAACGATATGTCGTCTCGCTTCGTTCCCCTCAGGAACCCCGATGGCTCTGAAGTTCTTCCCGCGTCAGTCGACCACCCTCATCTCTTTCCTGCGTGAATACAACCTCTCCCTCTCTTTCTGCACCCATCCGTCTCTGACACGGGCCCTTGGCATTTACTTCTCCACACCGTCCTACTACGTCTTCGCCCAGCAGGCCGGTCTGTACGGTGACCTCTACAGTGTAATTGTGTCAGATGTAAGTTCGGCTCATGTCTGACATCAAAGGCAAAGGTCTTTAGAGTCTTTAGAGTGCTCCCGCTAGATTGCAGCAGGCTTTTAATACCCTGCTTAATGTATTTGGCCTGAGGTGTCTGTCATGAGGCACCCTTGCTTGCAAAATGCAGTCAGTGGTTCTCAACGTGGGGTCCTTGAGGGCGTTCCAGGGGGCCCACAGCAAATGGATGAATTGTTAAACTTCAGTATTATTTCTTTTACAAGTAGTTAACACAGTTAGAGAATGTGGAAGAATTACTATTTTTGTCACCGTTTTACTGTTACCTACAATACAGATAGTCATGGTATTCTGGACAAAATCATATCCAGCAATAAAAAGATTCTCAGATTTGGGTCTGAGAGACAAAATCTCATCAAATGGGGTTCCGTGGCTCTAATGTGGACTAAATTAGGGGTCCTTGATTTGAAAAAGTTGATAATCCAATAAGGATAAGAATTCAATAACTGTAACTGTCCATGAGAAATATATGTCTGCACTAACCAATCCTCAAAGGGAATTTAATGGAGAATATAATAGTGCCTCTAACTGCTGACCCTGTCCTGTTGCGCTCTCATTTCTGTCAACAAAAACTTGAGACGTGTACGTTAAAGACTCGCAGCCCGTCCCCTCCTGTGTCTGTGTCACTGCCAGTAACCTTAAGTGTCCTGATAACAAGAACAGCCTGCTCTCACTGTCTGAGGGTGGAGTACATGATGTGCAGCAGGGATTTAGAAAAGGGGCATCCAATCACATACCCTTCAGTAGCAGACTAGAATAGAATAGAATAGAATAGAATAGAATAGAATAGAATAGAATAGAATAGAATAGAATAGCTGATAAAACCTGATTTTGTTGGTTGTAGCACCAGTGATGTAGATTGTGTACCATCCAGACTCCTTCGTATTCTCATCTCTCATTTAATCTGAAGTGATGTATGCATGTATGGGATAGTATTTTGCTGATGCTGAGGCAGCACTGACATAACCTGTCTCTCCATTTCAGGATGGGGTGGAGGAGGAGTGTGTCCAGAGGGTGATGTCTCAGCTGAGCGGCGCCGTTACGCACCTCCACTCCCTCGGCTTCGTCCACCGTGACATCAAACCCGAGAACATCTTCCTGTGTGACAGTTCCTGTCGCTGGGTCAAACTGGGCGACTTCGGCCTCGCCCGTCCCATCGGCTCCAAAGTCCGCGCGGTCTGGTACGACTCGCCCTTCTGCACTCCCGAGGTGGAGCCGGCCAAGGAGATTGAGAAGGAGAGGGAGAGGAGGCACAGCAATGGGAATGAAGAGCAGGTGGAGGACCTTTGGCTAACGCTGGAGCCCAGTATTGACAGCTGGGCCCTCGGTGTCCTCGTCTACTGCCTGCTGACTGGCTGCTTCCCCTGGGAGGAGAGCACCCACGACGACCGCGGCTACCGCAGATACAAGGAGTGGTTTGACCGTGAGGCCGAAATGGAGGAGAGGATCGACTGGAGGGGTGAGGAGGAAACTTTCATGATCAAGGAGCAGAACCAGAGGGCCAACCCTCCTCCCACACAGTTTGAGGGTCTCAGCCGACTGGTGTTGACTCTTTTCAGAGAGCTGCTGCACCCGCAGCCCAAGCTCCGGGGAAGTCCTGAGGAGATCCTCAGCTACCTGGGAGGGCCATGGCTGAGGGAGACAGAGAGAGAGGAGAAGAGGAAAGCAGAGGAGGCAGAGAAGGAGGCCAGAAAAATAAGGGAGGGAGGAGGAGTAGAGGAGGAGCTGGTGAGGGAAGGAAGAGGGGAGAGATAAGTATTACCTTTAGAAAACTGTTCAGGCTGCTGGGAAAATTTTTAAGACTGAAATTGTATGTAAATTATGAATGAAAGTTTGACATAATGACAAATATTGCTGCAATGTATTATTGTGTATCATTGTAAAATTGATTTGTATGTATATACTATATGGCGCTGTATTTTTCTTTTCTTGTAAATAAATCCACCATAACACCTAACCATAATCGCACTTCCATTGCTGTATAAATTGCGGTGTGTGTGTGTGTGTGTCTTGAAGAAAAGAATGTAGATAATACAAGAAAACCTTGATGTTTGAACCCACAAGCTGTACTATGATGTTTGTAAAATCTGTTATGAAACTGCTGTATGAATAAAATAAACCTGTTTGTACTTACCTAACCCCGACAAGTTGCTTTGAAATGCACAGATATGCAGTTACATATTATGCAGTTATGACGGGTGGCATTTCAGATGATCACCAAATGAGCTTGTTGCACATTGGTTCATACTGCAAAATGATCAATCTTTGGAGCAGGATGGAGATGGACCTCTGAAAGCACTAAAACACTGTACAGTGTACCCATGTTGCCTCATTAAGTTAGCAGTACTATAGTGTCAGACAGGAGGGACTTTTAAAGCTCACATAAAAAACTTAAAACCACCTATGTTTTTTTTCTGTTTCGCTGCTCTAATTGGATTACCACATTTGGATCATTTAAATAGCCTGTGCACATTAACTCAAATAATGTATGCCACATTGTACAAAAACAGGAATGGTATTTGCTGCTTTGTAACAGGATTTTTTTGCAGCCATATTACCAGCCACATCAAAATAAAAGCTTGTACTGGTGAACCATCATGGAGGAAAGTGATGACGGTTTTTGTCAGGGCAAAGTAACAGGTGCTGCAGAACAGAAGAGCCACTTCTAAAATTGGACCGAACAATACAACCTGATAGTGATACTAACACTTCGTGCTCTTCTTCCAAGCTCTGATGCCAACTCCAGTGGGCTACCTGCAGCAGGGGCAGAGCAGAGACATGACACACATTTTCGCTTACTGTGTCTATTCTTTTGACGCTAATGACCTTTGCTATTCTTGACTACATGATCGATCGACATGTTGACAGCAAAACAGTCTCAGGTGAAATCTGCACACATGACAGGCTGCCCTCCATACTGTCCTATAACTGTCACACAGAACAATGTGCAGGTTGAAAAATCACCTTCATGCCAGAGTCATGTCAGAGATAAGCCATGACTGTGTAGCGTTACAGTGCTCCCAAAAGACTGCTGTGGTATTGCTGATGACCATGACTGTGTACTGAACACACTATTCACCACTACTGAATCATCCTATCATGTTAACAACTGTCTGCAATGAATTCAGCACCATGCCAGCTGTAAAATAGAATCAGATCTAAAACACCAGCCTAGCTACACAGTAGGACCTTGTAGGACAGTTGGGCTTAGTTCCATTTTTATCAGCAAATACAGAAGTCATCATCGAAAAACAAATTCTCTCTCTTAACTTTTACACAGTGTGCACAGTATCAAATTGGAGTGGAGCCCTGTTGGTAGCAAGCTGCTAATAGGCAGTGTGGGTGTGTGTATGCCAGTGGGGCCTGTGCTAACCCCTGCTAAGGGCCACTCCAGATGGATTTATAAATAGACCCCAGGCCCATCTATTTACACACCATGCACATCATCACCTCCCTCTGACTATCTACACCCTGCAGCCCTCCAAAACTCAAAAGTCAGGCTGCCTTGGCGCCCGCGGGCCTGCTGCAGCACAATCTGATGGAACACTGTGACCCAGCTCGCGCGTTAACCCCCTCGTCTCTCCCTCTGTCCTCTTTCTATCTCTGTCCTGCACGCTTATTCCTCTTCTCCTCCCATGCCACTTGGGCCTTATTTTTCCTTTCATCTTTCCTGCCTCCTCAGTCACGTCTGCTTTGTACACCCGTCACCCCTGATGGTCTCTCTCCCTTCCCTCCCTCCCTCTCTCCCACTCTGTCTGGACCTCTCTCTTCTCGGGTCACTGCTTACATGAAGTCAAGAACAGCTGGCCTTCTCTAATAGTCTGTGTCCGCGTGGCCATATCCCGTGGTATGTGTGCATTAAAACACATTAACTTAACACCTCTTACCCCCTTTGGAGAGGGTCATGCTTGATATCTCCTTTAGTTGGGATGCGCTGTTTTCCGGGAAACAGAGGGACGAGGCTCATGTGACAGTTGGGTGGGGAGTTAATGGAGGACCAGTCTGATAAATGGAAACACATGCTGTGGTGCAGAGAGACAATGGAGTGCCAACACAAAGATGCTTATCGAGGTGCAAATCTGTGGAAGCTCTATGAGGACAGATAGTGAATGATGAAAACAGGAGAAACAAGGACAGCCATACAAGATGGCACGTAGACTGCTGTCCGCATTAAAACCCAACTGCAATGTCAGGGAGATGCCACTTTATTCACAAAATCATATATGTAATTCCTGTGGGCTAAGAAGACAGCCCAGTAAATTTTGTGGAGATGAACAACACTCTTCCTAATCTAGAAATCAAAGATAGCCTTAGATTTGTAATGTCATGAAGATGGACATCTGTTCCACAGACAGCAAATTAAGAAATATAAATGATGATGACTGTGACACTTCTGGGGCTGAGGGTTTTCTGATTCAAGTTCAGATTTAATGATACCGTTATAGAATAAAGCACATTTTAGTACGAACATTCAAACAAACACACAAAATCTGTCTCCCATTCATTGCCTGTGAAGCATCTTCAGATTTTACATCTTGATAACATCTCAGCTTCAAGCCATGAGTTTTTCATGTAGGCCTACATGGTTATTTACTGGTCCATCCTAAGCCATTGGACAAACATACGCAAATTCCCAAATTGAATGATGTTTCTCTTTAAACACAGTTTGGCACCAAACAGAATGGATGAAGGATATGGAGACAGCCAGCTGGAAGATAAAGTTAGATGTAATGGATATTAAAGACAGATATCTGGTAAAAGAGACAGATAGATGACAGTAATGTTGGATAAATAGATGGAAAAATAGATATCGATATCAGAGACAGATTGATGACCAGAGTGAAGCAAATAAAAAGTTCAAATGGCCGAACGTGTGAAATGTATCCCCCACAGTGCTAAGCAAGCAAACCATTTGGGTCATCACGGCCTGATATCCCCCCCGTCCCCAGCCAGCCTTGTTAAGGTTCAGCTACTTTAATTGCTTCAGCAGGATCAGGAGCCATCGGACAGATTCACTTGTAGAGCCTCAAATTATCTCCTTTGCACAGTGAGCAGCACGGATGCACTACATGTCACTCGATCTACTTTATAATATGTGTGTAAATTGTTGAGTGAGTGTGTATTGAGTGAGGGAATGATAATGTGCTAATGGAAGAGTTGCTGCCATGAGTGTGTGTGTTTTGCTTTAATGTGAATCAAATACAGCATAAAAAATTTATTAGCTGGGTGAAATACATAAAGGGGGGTGAGAGGGAGAGGAAGGGAGGAGGGTGCTGGGGTGAAGAGGAGGTTGCAGGGAGACACAGCCGGGCCGGTCTGCCTAACGGAGAGGTGGGGGTGCAATGCCTTCCTACCAATAAACAAGTTGAGAGATTATCATGTGTTTACTGTCTGGTATGTTTATCCATTCTCCCTTGCTTTCTGGTTGCCTCGCCACCTGACTCCCTTACTCCCTCCTTCCCTCCTTTCTATTTCCTTCATCTCTGTTCCTCCTCTGCTCCTCTCTCCTCACCTCCTTCCCCTCGTGCCAAAGCAGAGTGAGCAGAACGGCAGGTTGATGTGCTCCTGAGATTGATCATCCCTCTCAGTTGCTCTGCTGCTCTCTTCTGCTTACTCTGCCTCCATCTGTCAAGCTGTCAGCAGCCTCGCCCAGTCGACCTTGTTAGGGCCGCCCCGCAGGCGCTCACCCCCAGTCTATGTAGCCCCGATATGTCAAGGGGATGATGAGTGTCTCCCTCTTGAACTCACTAGGCCTACCATAGTGTGACAGCCAGTGAGAGTTTTGTCGTCTGTGACTTCAGGAGTATGTGTGGCAATATTTATATTAGTCCAGTCCATGGAAGCCTGTGCAGCATCAAGTTTCCCTCCCTATGCAGCTATAACGGTCCCCATAAAAACCAACTTTTCAACACAAATAACAGCGAGCCGTGATATTCACTTTCATCTTTGGACAGCACTTTGATGCACCATGCATGCAAAATTGTTTGGGATATGTAAAGGATAGATTATATTAATTAATAATCTAAGGAATTTTGTTTTACAGGTTATAATTGTATAACTAAATGTAGATGCAACCACAAATTGTCCACAAAACATTATTTTGGTAAAATTCCTTGTATCCCAAATGAACTGTATCAACTTGAATCAAAGTGTCAGGTATTTTTCTGTCACTATTGAACAAACAAACACCATCCACACCATTTTCACGTTTATATGAAACAATATGCATTTTCTCTGTTTTCCAGTCTTTTTGAAGACCAAGACACAATCATTTACATACTTCATTCTTAACCTCAAGATTCATAATTCACATAATTCACATAACTGTTTACCCTTTAACTGCATTTCATGGCATTTACAGAATAAATGAATAATATGAAATGAATAATATGAAAAGAAAACATAAAAAAGCAACGCATACCAGTTTGTATGCATGTTTTAAAAATGCCAAATTGTAGGCAATCTGTTCTTTTTTTTTTAAACAATGTATTTATTGATTTTCAAAAAACAAAGCACAATAAAACAAACAACGAGAAGTAGCATACATAGAAAAGGCAATATAATATAACGTGTAACATAAGAGGCAGTACAGTACATGGGGGATACTATAATAACAGACAACATATACATACATATAGGATATCCCTTGCATTTTTACATGTACACATATCCATATGCAGACACACACTATACAATGGTCATAGTATCATGAGATGTCCATGTCCTGGACCCATCCCCCAAACATCCTCCAAAGTCCTTCACAGCCATAGCCCTTCAAATTATAAATTAACATTCCCTCTCTCCAGAAAAGCCAAGAACGGCCCCCATATGCCCTCAAACACCTCCAATTTCCTTTTAACAATATAAGTGAGTTTTTCCATAACAACACAAGAGGATAATTCCTTAATGTACAGGCTAATCTGTTCATATTTAGATCATTTATTCCATACCTGTATTTTACCTGTTGACCTGGATTGCATTGCCTGTTGAGGCCAAGGACCACACTTTCCATGCGCACTTCTCCACCTGCTGGTGTATGTCAAGTATTGCAACAGTCAAATTTGAGGCCCCTTGAGCCATTAGGCATGTGTGGTTGGATCAAATGTTTGCTTTCATTGCACATTTCCTTTTCTCCATTAACATGAAACCAGATCCAAGCACGGTCCAGGAGAAAATCATACGGTTGAGATTTAGAAAAGGCTACATTCTCCTCTCTTTGCACTTTGTGGAGAGAGGAATGAGAGCAATAAGAGCAGCAAATCTGCTTCTGTACAGCTGCACAGTGAATTCCCATGAAGAACATTTCCCCTCCTTTGATTACATGATTATAGTACAGATGTTTTACTTTCTGTATTGATGAGACACTGGGACTGTATATCTGTCTAATAAAATGGCTGCTCAAGAATTTGTGTTCTGTGTGAATAAACAAGGGGTGTGGGAACCAATGAGAGAAACTCTTCACATGAACGAGAACAGATTGGAGCTTCATCCTAAATTTCCACCAGATTGAGGGAGGAAAAGAGTAAAGAGCAAGAAAAGTATGATGAGAAGGAGGACAGGGGGAGGAGGAGGAGGAGGGAGAAGGAGAAGGAGAAGGAAAGGAAAGGAGGGGAAAGAAGAGAAGACAAAAGATTCGTAATACTAAAGACATTTCGGACGACAGCAAAAGTTGTGAGTATGAGATTATGCTTATATAACTATGCTTCTTTTATACGGACATAATTATGGCATTATGGCACATTCTGTAGGAAACACTGATGAGCAGTTACTGTTGATACACGATAAGTCACCTACAAAAGATATTAATAGATGAATATATTTGACTGAACATGAAGAACATGAAATGTAGGAGTGAGTGCTTGGCTGATTCTTTAATTTCAGAATTTATTTTGTAAAGTTATGTGATTTGTGATTGCATGCAGAGGGCAGCAGTGAAAAAAACCCATGTCAGTCTCACAAACATATCAATAGAGGCTTGCACCGAGCTAAACCAGGACAATCCAGAGTTTATATTTCCATAATTGCAAATGTATGACTCTGGGACTATCGCAGAGGAAAAGACATGCCATGGCTACTGACTAAAGTGTCACGCTCAAACCGGCCAGTGACAGTTGTACAGTCGGAAAGCAGGAATATGTTCTATGAAAAGAAAGCTGGGAAAGAATGTCTGACTGTAAGAAAGGAGGGGTGGCGGGCTGCTCAAATAGGGCCAAAAAAACAA
>OMOV01028272.1:0-11675 GCA_900312565.1 Beryx splendens | reverse complement strand
GCCACCGCAACGTTTTAGCTGGTGGGGATAGGCCCAAGCTCGGACAGAGGTGGAGGGGGAGAGCCCACATCCACTGACTCATTATTCAACATGCTGCCCCTTGACATTGTTCTCTCTCCTTTCTTGGTAAAAAAAAAAAAACACTAAGTAAAAAAACAGTAAAATACAGTTTAAGCAGCACTACTGCATTCAGGATTCATCCGCATTCATGAAGATGGAATATTTGCAGAGAGCTATAGACTTTGTAAGGAGTCAGACTCGCATGAGCTAAGAGACTTTCTGTACAGCGGACAGATTGTATTGTTTAGTCATATGCTGCGGCGGGACAGTAGAAACACCAACACAGTCAGGCTAGTTAAAAGTCAATTTGTCCGGGGGGATACTGGCGAATATAAAGGAAAGAGCGGGGAAGCGTGGTGGATTTAAAGGGTAGAGGAGTGTCAGGAGGGGGAATCCCATTATTATATCAGTTCCCTAACTTACTCCACACACGCTTTGCAGGGGAACGCTGCGCGGTCGGTGTGTAGGCCTCGGCTCAAACAGCAGCATATCAATTCCCAGACAACAAAATCTCATCTCAGAGTTAATGAAATGCTCCATGCCAACAATTGTCTAATCAAAACTAAATGCTTTTCTACCGCGCAACATCGTTAGAGTCCATCAGCTCAAGTGGGCTCCACGGTGGAATGGATCCCTAATGATGATAGTTATCATCACCGGTGACCTCAGACCTCTTTGCGTCAGACATCACTTCCTCAGTCAGCTGCACTATACAGTGTATCTGTCTCATTTATAGTAAATCTATCTGAAAAGCTAATTGCAATTTAGTAAATTGCTCCTTTTCCCAACAGCTACACTCAAAATTTCCCTCACATCGAAGCAGGAGGGGGGATAAGAGACTTAAACCACCAGATGCCCTGCAGACAGATAACTCATCCACACACTAGGGGGCAGCAGACACTGAGCCCTGGGGCAGTGATGCTGATGCCTGTGCAGATAAACTGATCCTTCCCCCCCGGCGGACTCCGGTGGTGATGTGCGGGCGACATCATGCGAGCGTGCGGGCCTGCCCTTGCACCTGGAAGTGCTGTGACACTGGGAGCGCCTGTCCTCCTCCAAACTCCTTAAAGACCCACAAAAAACCGGGCCCTTTTCAGCTCCGCCGCCGTCGCCATGGCAACGGAACCTGGAGAACACACAAGAGCCATTGACCAGAGGGGCCCGGTATGTCAGATCGACGGTACTCTATCCCAACCTGGGCTTCAGCGCCGACTGCCCTGTCTGTACGATGCAAAAAGGTTATGTTCTGGCTCCTGAGACGTAAAAGGTGGAAGAACCAGGGATGGAATCAGTTTCCGAGCTCAGTATTAGAGCATGCGTTGTCCCAATCAGGTCAGTGGCAAATACGGACAACACAGCCAGATGTCTCATTTGCCGTAACAGCAGAGCCTGATCTGTGCCAGGCAGCATCTGATGAGAAGCAGTGCAAAGAACCAAGCGGAGGGCATTTAACCTCAAGTGTCAACAGCAGACGAAGACAAGACCTTTTAAAATGAGCTGCAAACAGTGATGCTCTTATACTAGTAACGCAAGCAATTAGGCCAGCACACGCACGATGAATGCTCACATACTAGTACACACACATGCACACACAAACACACATGCACATATGCAGTCCGACACCTACACGTGCACACACACACACTCAAACAGTCACACGTATACATGCATATAAATGTATATAAATCACGCTCTCTCTTAGAAACATACCTATAGATTATACACACAGAACCCCTCCATGTGTGATAATTACAGTGGAACTACAGTGGTGAGGAGGTGCTGCGGAGGCTGAGAGAGCGTGATTGCCTTGTGCCCTGCAGCCTTAGTGTCCCACAGCTCCCAGGTGTGAGAGGTGTAGTGACGGAAAAGTCGTCTGCAAAAGAGTCAACTCCTCAACTCCCACCTTCTTAGGCGTCCTGGAGAGATCCTGGCTGTTGATTCAGAGACTCACAATAAGTGCAAAGCACACCCACACGACACGCCGGCTTCTCTTGCACGTCGACAATCCTCCTTCAGCCTCCCTCGCTTCTCGCATGCACCTTAGACTGCTCACCAGGTGTGCTGGGGATTACTACTTTCAGCGAGTCAAAGCCAAAACGCTAGCTATAGAAACAACTCTTTGGTCCCACAATTCTTCCACTCCCCTGCAAATTCAAGGCTGATTATACAAATGAGTGTTTCTAGATGCGAGTTATCGCAATAAAACAATAAGAGGCTCACGCATCAGCAGTCAGTTCAATGGCTGCGCTGTCATCAAAATGGTCAATTTGCATCCACTTTGAATGATGCGGTGAGGATTTAACTGCCCAATTATTGTGAAAACAGTAATTTGATTACAGACTCGCTGATTACTTATTGGTTTAATTTTGAAGAGAAACAAATGTTATTGTAAATTTACGGACTGTGGATGATAATAATAGCTCATATTACAGTCTGTAGACTGGGGGAAAAATCCATTTAACTTCATATGCTCTATATTTTGAAGTTTTCCTCTACAGCACAGGCGCATGCTGAAGGTCTATAAATGCCTTCTAAAACCCAATGCACACAAGTACTGTTGTGCACATGTTGACGATCACAAGTCGATTAACAGCAGCCACAAGATAGGCACAGTTTCTGAACTATTCAAACCCCCAGAGTCTCTTTAGTAAGATTAGTAAACATTTTGCATTCACAAAACCCTTAACACCTTTCATGGGCCGTAGGAACTGCACCCATGGACCCAAATGACCATTTTCAAACACACTGGAGTGGCATTTTACAGTCTCTAAGCACTATATCAGCACCTCCTCCCCAACTCCCTGTCAGGAGCGCATTTAAGTATTAAGCAGAATTTAGCCCCCCTCTCATGCACCAGTTAATGAGCTCAGTGCTAAATTACTACCGCAGCAATTACACTCACATCAGCCCCATTCCCCGCCACACACGTACACATACACACACACACGGTAGGCAAATTCAGACAGGCAATTCCATAAATCAACTTGTATATTTGTAGAAATCTGATCATGTTTTTTTTTTAAATAATAAAAAAATTCTGACCAACGCACATAATACACACATATATCAGTAGCCCTACAGCAGCAGAAATTCTCATTGATCAGCACTAAGGGAGTGTGATGCGAGCAGTCTTCTTGGCAGCAGAGAAATTATAAAGCATTTTGTAACGGAAAAACTGCCTGCATACACCCAGGGGCCCATGTGCAGAAATGAGACATTGATCCATAATTGGAAGCACTCAGTCATGAAATCTGAAGACTAATTAAAGAAAGAGAGCTTTAATGGCATGCATTTACATATTCAACACAGCGATCCAATGTTGCCCACTGACTGACTGTGGCTTGAGAGACGGGGGATTGATGTGGAAGCTGAGAGGAGTTAGATCACATAATGACGGAATGAGAGGTGACTGAAAAGGCTGCATCAGTGTCAGCGGCTCTCAGAACATGAGGGAGCCGCGGAGATGTCTTCGCCATCACTGACAGAAACCATCAGGGCCTTCTAATGGCAGCAAATCATGAAAATACTCAGCCATCGCTTAATTATGGAGCTGCTTTGGCTGCCTTTTCAGTGTGACCTCCACTGACCGCTGACGGCTCTTGATGCTCCAGTATCGCCTCGGCTTACCAAACGTCTGTTTATATGTGTGTGGGAGTGCATTACTTCCCTTCTTTGTGTACAGTAGGTGTGTATGTGAGTGAGAGTGCATACCCATGCTCTCTGTTTGTGGGTGTATGTGTGAGGTGCAGGCTCTAGGTGGAGGGGGTGACATGTACAAGCTGTGGCATCTCATCGGGAGGTGTGAACATGTCTGCTGGCTGTGCCGTGGTGAGGTGCTCAGGGTGCAGCTGCTGATACCCCTGTGGCGCGCTGAGCTGCATGCAGCCTGATTACATGTCAGGGCTGGTAAAGGGCTGCTAAACAGGCGCTGGGCTGCAGCAGAGCAGTGCCTAGCGGAGCTCCCAGCGTCTCCGTTTTTACTGCATTTCACAGGCTGGACAGTGCTACTTTCAACCTGTTAACCGAGGCATGATAATAGAAGAGCGCCAACGATTGCTTGTCACTGTTAGCGTAGTAGCATTGTACCGTAGGCAAGCGGATCTGACTGCTGCCTGTGTGCTTCCTTTCATCGAAAACCACTTGCCACTCATTCCATTATTCTCTCTCGTCTGGTTGATTGATTCTGCCAGCTTTTGGCTCAAAGGAGAGCTGCCGCTCTGCGTTCGATGCGTTGTGTTCTTCAGTGTCCCAACTTGCAACAGGAGAACATGCCTCTTTCCTCTCTGCACACACACCCCTTCTTGTATTTTTTGCTTCTATACCGTCCCCAAGAGCCCAGGGCCCTCTCTTAATAGGCTCACTTAAATATCTCTGCTGCCCAGGTTACAGAAATGAGACAGCTCTGGTGCCAGGCTGGGCGTCTCTTTAAGTGAAATAGGCTACGGTATAAAAGCCAGTCATCTCGTAGGCCAGGCTGAATTGAGGTTAATTGGAACCAACTGAAGACCAAGGTTCCTTTTGCCTTTTCCATTAGATAAATCTACGGACAAAAAGCCCAGTGTGGAGGATGAGTGAAATTTGAATGCCGATATAGAAGACAGGTGGAGGTTCACATTCACAGTGCTTTGTTGTCTCTTCTCATTCATCAAAGGGAAAACTGAATGAGAGAAACTCAAAGAACAATGCAATGCACACAGAGTACTCCTTCAATAGCTGCTACAAAGATGCAATTAGAGGAGAAATGACCAGTATGTTCGTCGGAATGCCTCTAGACAATTGCGTGTTTACATCTCAGCCCTCTTTGGCTCTCTGACTGAATGCTACCTGTGGCGAACGCAGCACATTTTAGGTACTTTATTCCAAAACAACAATCTTGCTCTCACCACAGGTCTAATTTAAACAAAATTGTGTTTGTCTTTTTGGAAAACATAAGGAAGCACCCGCGAAGGGATGTGGCCATAAATCTGCGTATGAGTGCATGAGTAATAAATCCATGCAGGCTTATGCCGACCATGCTGTGCTTATTTGTGCCCTTTTGTTTCATACTGCAGCATTTTGAAAACAAAAACGAAAAGCTCCTGATCCTTCACAGAGGGAGGAGCTGGTCTCTCCCATCCCTTTGTCTAGTTAGATAAAACAATGCATGCCTACTACTGAACAGAGTGGAGAAGCAACAGATTACAAAATGTTACAGTAATCTGATTACAAAAATAGTTACTGTAATCAGTTACATTTACTAGAGAAACGTCAGATTCCAGATATGGTGGATAAAATAGGTGATTATTTGTTGGATAACTGATGTGTTTGGGGGGGGGGAATCTATTTTGATAGAGAATTTATAGGCAAATGTCATTTTACATAACTTGAAAGAATGGCAAATCATAGATGATGGCTAAAAATGATCATATCAGCCTGCAGATTTATTTAGCTCCATATTTCATACATTTTGTGGCCAAAATAATCCAAAAGTAACTGAAACTAATCAGATTAAGTTATTCAATCAGAATTATCTATTTGGATTAAGTTACTGATTTCTATTTTATGTAGGTAATCAGTAATCTGTAAACGCTGCTCATATGTGGATTGGGGAATGCTACTTTTAAAATGTTACCTCTATTCAAAGTAACTCATTACATTACATTTGCATTGCAAGAAACAAACTAACAAACAAACAAACAAAAAAAACAAAAAAAATGTTGAAAGATGGCTTATGCTATTTGTAGATGTAATTGCTCAGTTTTAAGTATCCACACTTGCATTGCAATGTAAAAAAATTGTTTTACTAATAGCACTCTATGTGATAAGACAATCCATTACACAGAACATGAACTGATAAACTGACAAATCCACACACTCCAGTGAAATGGAAAACCATCCTTTCAAACAAAGCATGAAATTGATGACAAGAAAAGAGAAAGAAAAGAAAAAAGAAATGATATTATAAATGTATATTGACCTATGTAGTAGCACCTTAACTACTATCTGGTTCTATCAAGGGAAAAACAAATGTGTTACTTGTTACTACACAAAACTCTTAGTGACGCAACACACTCCCAACACTGGTGGCCACATTCTAATCCTCTGGGGATTAACCTCTGAGAGCAGGATATTCACTCATAAACCTTTATAAATCTGAAACACATGAAATCGCTGGGCCACATGCAAACCTCAATCTGTCTCTCCTCTGGCGCACAGAGCTGCCTGGCACATATTTACCACATGGTGCTGGCCACAAATGAATTCTGATGAACAACCTCCGCCATGCCGTGATTTGACCGAACCGGAGCGACCGTGCAATCCAACCGGTCTCTGTACCACTTACAGAGCTGTTCAGAATGCTGTGCGATGTGATGGCCTGTGCCAGGTGTGAATATTTTTTTTTTTTATTTGACCAGTGTAACCTTGATGAATTCACTCTTCTGTCACTTGATATCTGCCCCAGTGAGTGTTATTACCTTCTGATTGGTGGATTGGGAAAAGTACAATGAGCCGCGCTGGGACATTACTTCCCTGTATTGTTTCCTTGGCAGTGGAACAGAGGAGCAGCCTGACCAGTCAGATGTAATCTGGGCCGACTGCTGTAATCAGCTGGCTGTCCCGGGGAGACACTGAATATGCCACGTCTCTGCTCCGCTCCTGATAAAGGAAACTAAGCTACATCCCGGTTCTATTGAATCGCATTTGAATGTTCCTTTCTCATCATCCTTACATTATACAACCTAATAACAATCTGTGTCCCAGCGTTTGCTCCATCTTGATAAAGAAAAAAGAAAGAGCGGCGGTAAAGAGCTGTGACATGTCAAGGCCATCACACACAAGCATTGATCGCACGTCATCATTTCTATTATGAGACGAACACAGAGACTGAGCAGTGTGGACACGGTTGTATATTGGTAAATGCCGCCAATGAGGCTCCAGCGAGAGTGTTTACGGTAAACGCAGGCCATCGGGAATAGGGCTGATTCATTATTAAGGGTGTTAGCATTAAGACTGTCAAGTTAACATTCCTGTTTGCCCCTAATGTAATTGGGCCATTTAATTTCAGGCTTGATTTATGCAGCATTATACAGCATTAAAGCCTACAGTGTGTGGCTCCTTTTCAGGGCTGCTGCACTGCAAAGTAATGTTGGAGGGGAAAAAAACACTTGATTGATGCAAAAATCAAGATTGTTTAGCACCTAATTTTTAATCAATTTTTAAATCAAAGCAGTGGTATTGATGTATATCCAATGTCTATGTACTTGGGGTGATGGTAAAGGTAAATCTAGCCTGAAAATTACATGCTCACTTCTGGAATACAACGCACAGCCAAAAAAGTTCCAACTCTGAGACCCAAAGGTATCAGGTGAAGAATAATACAACCACTTCCAAATACAGTTAAGAATTTTTGAGGGCCTTGAGGACTGTAGAATTGATTCCCATTTTTTCCTCAAGAAAAGATTGCAGTAAATGTTACAAACTGAAAACAATTATGCTTTCAGAGGTTCTCAGTTGAAAAAGTGTTGGAAATTGAGACAAATTGTGAGGTCCCTTCCAAATCTCACCCCTTATTACATAGCTGTATGATTTCTGTCCCACTGGGGTCCTAACCGCTCACTGACCAGAGATTTACAGCCCCGCTTTAGAGGAGAAGTCATGCATCTTTAAAACCAAATGAATGTACTTTAATTTTAATGACATTTTTCCTAACTCTAGGCAGATTTAAGTCACAGTGTGAGGACCGGCAATGATGAGGCTGTTTGAACCTGCCCTGCTACTCTGTACTCAACTCAACCCCTGTGAGCGTGTGCGTGTGTGTGTGTGTGTGTGTGTGTGTGTGTGTGTGTGTGTGCTAGGGGTGGGGTGGAGTCAGTGTGGCTTGCTGTCCCTCTGCTGGGTGTGGTGCGGTGTGGTGTGGTGTGGGGGATTAATGAAGTGGTGGCACACTGGGGAGATCCA
Source organism: Beryx splendens (assembly GCA_900312565.1). Taxonomy (NCBI): domain Eukaryota; kingdom Metazoa; phylum Chordata; class Actinopteri; order Beryciformes; family Berycidae; genus Beryx; species Beryx splendens. Next base: position 3,677 of record OMOV01028272.1, on the reverse strand, counting down.
TCTGCACCCAGACAGTCCTAATGAACTGCCAAGGCCCAGACATGGCACTTTTACCGAAGCCGCCAATTATGGCTTATGACATGCTGAGGAAGCAGGATCGTTTTTGTTTTGAATGGGCTCGCCTTTAATGGTGACAAAGTGAACTTTTCAATCTACCAGAGTGCACTCCAGCCAATATCAGGTGTACTCTGCGTAACGGTTTTCTGCTTTTCTATAGGGGCTCACACTGATTTCTTTGGCGTACTGTAGCACCTTCACTGAAAAGCAAAGAAAGGGTGCCATTTCCCTTCAAAATACCATGGTAGGTAAATCCGGCAGATTTCAGCAGTTGGGTCTTTTGCCACGAACATTAAAAAAAAATCCTTTGCTTAAAATCACAAACAATGTTCATAATGCACTGTGCCAACTCTTTCAGAATCTGCAATAAAAAGCTGCCTATTTTAAATAACAGCAGCAGTAAGACACAGAGTGGAGCCCAGCATACAGTACAAGTGGACCAGGTCTAGGGCTACTCATTAAAGATGCCTCATGGAAAAATCACTGACAATTATCAACTCATTACCTCGCATTCAATAAATCTCTTTCATTGGAATGAAATAGAATTGACACCAGCTGTTTGGTGGAGATTCCTTCAGGGCGAATTCAGCTCCGTCTTTCTCAGTTTAACTGTAATTACAGTGTTGCACCCCCTGTTGAAAAACTGCCACCTCAGTGCTGTCTTTGTTTACATTATGATTTACTGGATTATAAACATTTTTAGGGGGACATTTTTAAAGCGTGGGCTGACAGTATGCAACAGTTATTCAATTTTATCAGTGTGTTGAGACTGTACAAGGCTGTAAAAGCTCTTCTTCTGCATCTACAAGTCATACTCTTCACATCTAAGCTAAACTGAATGTCTAGCTGGTCAAAAAAGACAGGCTCTAAAGAGTGGAAGCTACACTGGCCCAGTTCTCCTCGCAGTGCACACAGCATAAGCCCGCCCGGGGTTACGGGTGTCAGCACATAGGCAACAACACGAGTAATCAAGTTTACCCTGCTGGCAAAAAGAAGAAATAGAAAAGCAATTAGAATCCATAATCGTTTCACCTACAGCATTCACCCACCTACTCATCCTCCCTCGCGCCCACCTACTCATCCTCCCATCCTCGAGGGAGGATGAGTAGGTGGGTGAATGCTGATGAACAAGCAGAGAGGAAAAACAGGGAGAGGAGGTGGGGCAGAGAGTGGAAACATTAGGGTGAGATTGAAAAACAGGATGACAGCTCAACAGATGAGATGGCTATGTCTAATCCCCTTCCAGAGGAGCTTCATTGAAATACCTTGGAGCGCGGACGACAAGACGGGAGAAAAATTGGAGCATTGTATATTATACATATATATATATATATATAATATATATATATATATATATAGGCATCGTGTGGTGTCTTTGGTCTTCTCTCTGAAGTGACTTTGACAGCTGGGGGGATTAAGGAGCAGTCCATCGTACATGGCCCAAACAGCAGGGATTAGACTAAATATGCTCCCTCTTGTCTCTGGCTCCCTCAGTTAAATCAACAAAAACTGATCTTCACCACAGCTCTTATACATGTGTATGTGATAGAGAAGGTTAGGTTGTGAGCCAGAGCAGAGGGAATAATACCCGCATAAGGAGGAAGAATGGCTCCAGAGGGGAGGAGGAGCCAGCTGCCAAGTGTTGCTGCTCACTGCTGCAGTTTGCTGAAAGCTCCTTTTTATGTTGTTCGTGATGCCGCAGCTCTGCTTACAGCCACACACCGCCATAGTACATTAGATCCTGGGGAACATTATTTCTAAAGGCCAAGAATTAAACTTGGACAACTTGAAATTGGCCAGCCTCCTCGCACATCCGGGTTGACAAGTCGTTTGTTGGGATCTTAAAGCAAAATTCCATTCCAGGAGAAAATTTTCACTTTTTAACATGCACTTATTTCCATAGGAGTTCAGTAAGCTGCTGACATCAGCTGCTACAGAGATCCAGAGTCACCATCGGCACTCAGGCTTATTTTCTAAAGTTACATTCAACTGCACACATTTTGAGAAGCTACTCTAAAATCATACCTCCAAAATTAGAAGTTCTGTACTGCAACAAGGAAGCTGAGAACAGGGATGGTTTCCAGCTGAGGGTTGTAGCTCATAAATTCATAAATAACTTGTTGTTGTGTATTCGATGTGCTCATAGAGCTCGCTAAGTAACGAGTGACTCCACTGGACAAACCCATTCTGGTGCATGAGATGCAAATTACAAGGTATTGTGGTTAAAAATGACAACCCTGGATACAGATACAAATGAAACGATTATCAATAGTTTCCTGCAGGCTATAAACAGAATGATTTTAAGACTAGGCTCTCAAAACATATGCTAGTGAATGGAGGGTCAGAAAATGCAAAGGTGACTATGAATTGCTGCAGCAGCTGATACTTATAATTAACTGCTTATGAAGTCAAATAAAGATAAAAAGTGAAAATATGCTACCATCAAACCTGAGCTGCCAGTCTATCATCAAAATGTAACACAGCACCATGAATTATGAGAGGTCTATTAAAGAATAGCTTATATCCCCAATCAGTGCAGCAGTATTTTCCATGGGCTCCTTCTCATTTTACAACCATGGCAATCCAATGGCAATCACAGTTATCTGTGTTTTATGTGCTGCATGTATGTTTCGTTACACTACCATTATGCCTGCTATCAGATATGTGAATGACAGCATGTACACCGAATTACTGAACTGACAGATTCAAATTGCATAAGTTTTATAGAGTCCTCTACACTTAAATAACCCCACAGCACTTTGATTACAAAGTTGCAGTTACAACCTCAAGCATGCAGCTTTCTTAGGGAGTGTTTTAGAATTGGCTAAGTGGAATGAAGGCTAAGGAGCAAATAAGTAGAGCTTCCCAAACCCCAAATCTGTCTCTAATCCATAAAATTACACCTGTCACTAGAAAGTTAAAACTACTTCCTGATCCGCGGAGGAAAAACCATTAAAACACACAAAGGCCTTCAATCTGCGTTTAATTAACACAGAAACCTTGTTCCAATCCTGGCAATCACTTCCCTATCTGCCAGATTAGTTTAAGGACGTGAATACAGATAGGAAATGACCAAAACAACTTTAAGGCTATGGCAGAGGAGGAAATAAATATGCTAATCAAGAAGGAGAGAGAGGCAGAGGAGGAGAGAGTGAAGAGGGGATATTGCAATGGTCTATTAACCTTTTCTTCCTCACAGCAGTCTCCAGAGACATATCCCATGGTGCTTATTTCAAGTCAAGTGTGTCATTTCAACAGAGGGAACATCAGTTAACCATTCCCAAAGTGTGTTCCAGCCGCTGTGTATCTCCTGTGAAACGCGAGCTCCACATTTAGCGACGGCACTTATATGAAATGATGGTAATGTTAAAGGAATACACCGAGGGAGATAGAGCGGTAACTCTTCAGCTGGTTCTCAGTCGTGGTCCTGGACCCAAAGTGCTGCTGGTGTTCTATCCTGGGCCAGATTATCCATATATAGCATCGGGCGAGTGCCCCGGGGCACCAGCCAATTTGCCTTGTTGGGGGGGCACCACACATCCAAACCACAATTATACCTTTATAAGCTTTGTCATATTTTCTTTATATATTAGGCCTACTCTCTGGGGGGAATGCATACA
>OMOV01028225.1:2596-12883 GCA_900312565.1 Beryx splendens | reverse complement strand
ACCTCCGGATCATCAAGCCATCTCAACGAGTAAGTGAGAACTCATAAAACATTAATTACACCGTAGATTAAGCGTGTTGAAAGCAAGTCCGGCTTTAAACATGTCAAAGCTTGAAAATCCTGACATAAAGTTGAATGAAAAACAGTCTGAAGTAAACGAACTTGATTGGAAGGATTGTTACTGTTGGAAATTGATTTATGTGATTGCTAATGGATTTGATTGTAACTGGATATCATATCTGCCTGTGGTAGCCTATAACTGAAGAAGCTTGTGCACGTTTATGAAGTGGCCTGGATTCGCTCAAAGTTGTGACAATTGATTATCGTCACAACTTTGACGAAGCCGTTTTGATGTCGCAATTATTATGTGTTCACTACTACGTGCTGGATCGCTGAAGTTGGACTGAAACGTTGCCCAGCCTCATCGATGTTTCAGATTATTCTTATGGCCTCAAGCCGTGCTACGGTGCTGAATGTGAAGGCAGTCGCAGCAGATTGTTATCGCAGTTGCCGCTCTGTGTCGACGCTCAGTTAATTCTATTGAATCGTGTTGACTGTGATTTGAAGTCAGATGTCGATTAAAAATGACAATGATGTTGAACTTATTCAAACTGAGGATTCCAGGGAAAATATGCCTATGGGAAATGTGCCGAGCTCAGATATGAACGTTGAAAATATGCCTGCAGAAGAGGAACAAAAGAGAACACCCAAACTAACTGAAAAAGTAAAAATTGAGCAGTTGAAGAAAGCGAGAAGTGCAAGCAACTGACAACTAAAAGAAATAAATAGAATCACTTATGGTGGACTATGACAATTTAGAAATTATCCAGCAGTTGCTTGACTTTATAATGGTCTTATTGGAGAATTTGCACAATCTCAGCGGTCAATCTATGAAGTACTTCCAGAAGAAAATAGAGAAATTGGTCACAATCAGTGGTATTTTCCAAAAATTGCTCAGTTCAAAGAATTTCAAGATGTAATCAAGAGATGGCTACAGGATGCAACAACACTCACACAAGAGCAGCCAGCGACCCACAGAGAAATCAGTTCACCTTCCTCAGTAGGAATTATAAGCAAGAATAGTAAAAGCAGTGAAAGAAGCAGAAAGTCTTCTACAGCCTCATCAGCTGGGCGCGAGGCTGACGCTGAAAGGGCTGCACTCCTTGCTCAAGCTGATGGTGTTAAAATAAAGCTTGCTCTGGAAAAGGAAGAAGCTCTGCTGATTTGAAGAACAGCAGAAATAAAAGCAAAAAAGGAAATGCTAATATTTGAAACTTAACTTAAAACATGATGAAACGGAGGAAAGGAGCAGTGGGCATTCAGAGCACAAAGTGAATGTCATAAAGGCTTGTTCCAGTTTGGCAGATGATGACGGTTGATTATTTGTATGACTAAAAATCAATCTTTTACCTCCTTTCGTCTCTTTAAGGCATCTCTCTTTGCCTATCTTCAAACAACCTGTTCTTGCTTCTGATTATATTCTGAAATGTAGAAATGATTTGTCTATGTAGGTACATGTAAACGCATGTTGATAGATTTATATGGGTATGTCTACATCTACATTTATTGAATGTCTTTCTACTGTATGTATATTTACACTTCTTGGGGAATTAGCGGGTGAGTGAGGGGCTAGGCTGGGAGAGCGTTCTGTGTTTGTGCGAGTGTGTTTTTGTATAGTAATGTTTTTTTTGTATTGTATTTCATGTATATTTGTGTTGGGACCCCCTTGAAAACGAGATGGTTCATCTCAAGGGGTTATCCCTCAAATAAAGTGAAAGTGAAAGTGAAAAACTGAGTCAAGCCTTGCAAAATGTATCAGTTTTATTTCATAGATTGAAAACAGCATTGAGATTACGTAAAAGCAAACTGGCAATAGAAAAGCTGTTCAAAAGCATCTTCTTCCCTTAAAACGCTATTGGTCTCAAGTATTTAAATAGAGTGTAGGTTAAAGCCTTTTTGCAACTTGATGGCTGCATTAGAGAACAGCAGCAATGGTTATGCATGGGGTGGTGCTGAAATCTCATCATTTAATAATTAATAATTTCACCCGCCTTGTCTAAAAAAAAAAAAATCTGACTTCAGACTTGGCCTGAAAAAAATTTCAGTCAGAAGATTTTTTTTTTTTGCTTTAATCCCTGCACAAATCATGTAAATTTGATGAGAAAACAGCTGTCAAAATGAGGTAATAAGCAGTTGCTCAACAAGGTTATAGACTATATGTTACTCAACCAACTGACGAGTCAGAAAAAAACAAGGTGAGTCAGATCTCATCAGAATCAGAATCTGCATGTGGGTTGATGAACTGGACGATTCTGATATATTCTCATTACAAATATAGAAATCATCACATTAGGAACTTTTAAAGACAACGTTTGTTTTTTTGTCACCTTTTTTACCCCCGATGTGTTTATCTTGACATCTTGGTTCCAACGAGCAGACTGTGCAATCTAAGAGTATTGACTTGGTGTTGATAATCAACAACATGAACTAATTTGAACAAAAAGCCCCTTAAAGGTTATTCTACTGTTGCACATTGTAGGCTGCTCTGCGTTTGAGCATTTGCTAATCACCTTAAATGTAAAATGTAAATGTAGCAAGAGAGACAGATATGGGAGAAGAGAGGGAGGAAGAGAAATGCAAAGCACTGGCAACAACATCCTGATTAATGCTCGCATTAATCTCGTTGCTCTCATCTTAATGAAGGGTTTCGTTAAAAAAAGTGAGCGAAGGTATCTTAATGATGAAAAAAAAATGGATCTAGGAACTATCCAGGAAATCCATCAATATCCCCGAGATGGCTTAGCCTTTAAGTTATCAAAACCAGTTGTTTGGAATAAACAATAATTGTGCCAGCTGGCAGATGAAACCGGTGCCTTGAAAACACTATTTCAAACCCCCGGCACCCGTGCAATCTGCCATTAAGGGACATGATGTGCTTTGAGGCCTTCTCTGTCATCGTTTGCAAGAAAATACATAGCCTTGCCAAGAGAATGGGCTGTACCCTAAGCAGCAATTTGGACTAAACTGAGCTTGAAACAGTCTCCAAAATGTCACAAATTGAGTGCTGTTTTCTATCAGAAGCGCCTGCCCTCCCCTCCAAAAAAAAAAGGAGTTTTTTTTTTTTTAGGAGTTAATATTCATCGCATAGAGTCAGCCTCTGGCATTACTCCATCGCATCTCACTGTATTGATCCAAGAGATAGCTTCATGTGGAAATGAAGGTTAACTTGTGAGAAATGTCAACATTTGAATGCGGCTCATCAAAACATAAAGACCTGATGGATCCACAGTATATCTGATACATACTATCACTGAAAGTATTTTCACCTTTGGCTGACAAATGTTTTGCTTTTGGTTGTCAAGGTAAAACGAGTGTCTGAAAGTAACTTCAATAGCTGTGTGGTGGGAAAAAACATCTACAGTATTTCATATGCTTGGCTAAAACTTTTCCAAGGGAACTGATCAAAGCTCAAACTTCATCAACGGAAGATCCAAGGAAAAAGACGTCACAGTACTGGACACAGTGTTTGATTGACAGGTGATCAGTGCAGAAACACCACAGCAATCAGCGCTGAGCACCAAAGAGGGAGACTAAATAAAAATCAACACAATCATGACGATTACCACTTTAAATAAAAAGTTTAAGAAGCCCGAGATGGAAGAAAAAGTTTTTTTTTTTACAGTTTGTCCCAATCCCTCTCTGTGTCAACGTTGGATCAAAATCCTGCTATCTCGGCATGATTTAAGGGGCCTATAGAAATCCTGCCTACTCCCCAGTCTACACTTCCTAATATGGTGGGCGTGTACCAGCGGCATTGGATCTCATTGGCTCTTCTAATTAACCCCAGTGTGAGAACCTCCCCGATCTGTACCTCCAACAGTTTGTGCTCTCGCTGCGCTGTGGCGGTGGCTCAAACAGAGACTGTGGGAGTAATTGAGCTGAATGAGCCTTTTGCCCCCACACACCAATGCTAATGAGATGTGGGATGGGGTGCCCAGCAGGTGTTCTGCTGACGTCCCAGTGTCTGGGCTCCGATCCCGTGACCCAGACAGACCTTGGTGATTACACCAGAGAGCACCATTGTGTTATCAAGCCTGTTACTTTCATCTGAGAGCCATTGGTGATATTGCCACCATTAATTCACATTCATTGTGAAGCTAACAGGCTGTTGGCTGAGGGCAGTAAAAGTCCATTATGTTGTTTCTAAAAAGGATGAAGGGTGCCCATCTTCAGTTGAACACTGACAACGAAAATGAGCCACTGAAGCAACACTCTTGTATTTCCAAAACCACACAGAGGTCACACAGATCTTCAAATTGTAAAATCTGTTATTGACATACATCTTCATAACCTGATTACAGTAGTTCAAAAAAAAGCATGAAACAGCCGTCGGATGGCAGCATGATCCGAGTGGAGAGGGAGCAGGGAAAGTAATAGGCTGGGGACTCCTGGGTGAAGTGGCACAAGGCAGCATATGGTGAGGCCATAGCGACTAAACCCGACGTACCTTGAGGTCGCTCCCGTTGAGGCGCATTCTGTTGATCTTACGACCACTCGGCCTGGTCGAGTCCACCCAATAGATGAATTCCTTCCTGTAGTCAAAGTCTATGTGGATGATGTTGTTAAGACCCTGAGGAGCACAGTGAGAGAAAGCATAAGGTAGATATCAACAGATAAACTCTCATTTACACTCTGAATAGAAGTGAAGCTAACAGTGATCTCGAGTTCTCTGTGAAGTTGAATAAACCTCGAGGCACTTTCAGTGGCAACAGAGGTAAATCAAAATTTTTGGGCAGTGTATAAATATTTGATGATAATAAGCTAAAAAGTTATGTTAGCATGCAGGTCGATGAAACAAGTGGTCTAGGTTCAAACCCCACTTTGAACTTCTTTCTCTCTATGATGCAAACGATGACTAAATAAAATCGTAATGATTCTGTCGCCTCCAACACGGGGGTTCGCAGGTTCACGCCCCCTACAGACACAATTGGCCGTGTCTGCCGGAGGGAAGCCGGATAGGGATTTGTGTCCTGGTCGCTGCACTAGCGCCTCCTCTGGTCGGTCGGGGCGCCTGTTCGGAGGGGGGAGGAAGCGGGGGGGAATAACGTGTTCCTTCCGGTGAAGCTCCTCGCTGTCGGGTGAAAAGAAGCGGCTGGCGACTCCACATGTATCGGAGGAGGCACGTGCATGAGTCTCTCCCTCCCCAGATCGACAGAGGGGGCGGAGCAGCGACCGGGACCGCTTAGGCAGGGGAATAATTGGATGACCAAATTGGGTGAAAAAGGGGGAAAAATTCGACAAATACAATTTTTAAAAAATAAATAAAATCGCAATGACAAATCAATGTAAAAGAGATAGAATGGCGTAAGGCTGTTGGAGCACATGGATGAGTGGCTAATGGAGCAGGAGCAGACCATGTTGTTTATTGTAAACAACGTGCAGAAACCAGACAACATGAACAGCTGCTAACCCCAACACTACAGATGAAACCAGTGCAATGAGGTTAAATCAAATTCCATTCATTACACACATAAATGCACATAAATGGAAATGCCTACAATGAGGAATAAACAGGACAGCATGTCAAGTCAGCATCGAGCTGCACCCAAAGCTTAACTCCTACTTTACCTCCTGATATTTATAAGCAATATTGATTTTTGGAGGTGCTCCCCATAGGTTCCATTGCCTTCAGCTATATAAAGCAAGTGAAGAGCCAGTGAAGAGCAGATTGAAAACCTATCAAAGCAAGAGGAGAGCGGTACTTCCCTTCTCTGTCATGCTCACAAGACCCCACTGTCAGTCAGGTGGAGCCGCTCCCCAAACAAGCGCCCCTGCCCCTGCTGTCTCGCGCTATGGGCGCCAAGAAAAGGTGTCAGGGAATCTGACAGGCGAAATGAGATGTCTTCATCAGTTCATCAACACCCTCACAGACAGGCGCCAAAGTGTCCTGGGGGAACGGCCCCTCCATTGCTGCTATTCCGAAGACCAGCTATAGAGATGAAATGTGCCCACTACCCTTTTTTCAGGTTCCTGGTTCCAGAAATAGATTTCACATTCTTTTTTCTCCAAAGACAATTCAGAAAATCATGATATAGAGAATTTTAAGCTGTACACCAAATTAATGAATCCTGAGCTTGTAACAATAGATTCAGAAGAACATGAAAAACTGAAAAAAAGGGCATGAGAAGACTGTATGTGACATTTTTAAAGCCAGAATGAACTTCTCAACCCATACAGCATTACAGGTATGGTGTTGATTTGTTTCCCCTCATACTGATCAGTGAAACTAATAATATAATAATGCAATAGTGACTACTGGTTTGTGAGGAGGAACTTGTGTGGGAAAAAGTTTCTATGGTAACAGCAACCTGTCCAGTTGGTGGGAACTTGCTAAAGCTTGTGGGTAGTGTAGTATTTCACAAGGAACTCCGGAACAAAAGACAAAAAGACAAAGCAGAAATCAGATTGACTGATATAGGAAGATACATAGTTGTTCATAACCTGGTAACTCATGGTGACTCCACACCGTTGACTGAGCTTTGAAAAACGCCGTGGAGTGATTGTGTAATACAATGCGTCAACGGCGTTTGTGGTTGCAAAATAAATTTATGCTAAAAGCAGCGGCAATGTATAATAAAAACTGATTGGCTCATTTGAGATTTACATAAAATCATGAACGTATGATCTGAACAGGGTATGTAATGGTGTGGTAAAGTGACATGAGGTCAGTGGAGTATCCGCCAGGACCACTTAGCAGCCCCATATGCATATCTCCCACTCTTGCTTCCATTAACGCTAGCATGCAGTGATTAAAGTGAATTGTGGCTGGTGAGACTCCAATACAGTCGGCACACAGTGAGTGGAGAGGATAGCATGGCTTTAAGAGGAGACTCTCCAGGGGGACCCGCCGGTTGATTTAAATCTCAGACGGCGATTTATGATAATCAGCAGTCAGATTCGAGCCATGACCGGGACAGCCGTGATGAGACCTGGAAATGATTGAAATGGCTTTTCCATGGGGTCCTCCATACGGTCATTTTGCTCTCTGTCAGTCAGAATGGCCAGAATCATCTGCACATATGGTGGGAGTCTGGGAAATCATGAAGGACAGCGGACAATCTCATAAACAGAGATGAGTGCTATCTGTGAGGTGTGCCAGGATTCGAATAGTAGGACAGTTTATAGAGGTTTGTGTGCTATTTCCAATTGATGTTAAACTCCCTTGCCTTACAAAAATAGATCCTTGAGGGTGAACACACACACACACACACACACACACACACATTCCTTCTGACAGTCCTAATCTTCTCAGTATTGTTCAGTTACTTTTTACACAGGTTATACAGTGCATAAATAGTTTTACATAATGTTGAAGATGTTGTATTATATCCTAAGACATTGCACAGCAGCAAATGGCATGACTTACAAACATTCCTACAAAAGAAAATGTTACAATGCCTTCACAATGTGATGTGGTATCAGTTACATCATGATGTACTGCCGCTGCATGGTACCCACACATTTAGCAGGTCTAAGATTTGGGAATGACACAGTCAGCCCACTGAAATCTGATGAAATCAGAGTGTTTCCAAAGTGGCCCTGACTGTGGTCCTTGTTATCTGAGTCATGGCACCACACATCAAACTGTTGCTCCATTAAGGCTCTGCCATTTCGTGACCCTGTCTAACTCATTAGAAAGACTTAACAGCCAACACTAATTCAGTGGTGGGGTTCCCAGTACCACATTTAAACCATATTCCCAGTGTGCAGATGACAGGCAGGGTACGGGAGGCAGAAGAGAATCAATTAATAGGAGGAAAAAAGAGAGACAGCATGTTAATGTGATTGACATAGATGCCTCCTAGCTATGAGTCGTTCCACCGACACCATTAGGCGATGATGCAGAAATCTCTCACCTGTTTCAAGATGGTGTAATTTGAGCCATCCACACTTAGCTTTCTGATTTCATGGTGGTCCGCCATAATGAGGAAGGGCTCTTCGACTGAAAGGAAGGACACACGGCATAAGATAACTACCGGGACTTTGCACCTCGCGCTGAGGCGAGCCGGGGAAGGGTCAGAAAACAAAGCTGACCTGAGAGAGCCTTGCATGTGTTGGGGTTGCGCTCCAGGGCTTCGTAGCCATCCACGCACAGGCACTTGAAGGAGCCGTAGGTGTTGATGCAGCGCTGGCTGCAGGGGAGGCTGGAGGAGCACTCGTCGATGTCCACGCAAGTCTTCCCATCATCCTTCAGCCGGAAACCAGGCCAACACTTACACTGGTCACACAAAAAAACACAGCGAATGGAGCTATGATGATGAATGTGGACGAGGTTTCAGAACGAGAGTCTCTGTTTCACTGCATAACCGTTAAATATTAATAATGTAATATCATAACATATAACCACACACCTGTGACCACATAACAGCTCATTTAAATATTAATACATGATTACCACTCATACTGCTAGTTATATGTCCCTCAGCAATCTGTTTAGTTCAAGAATTACACTGCTTGGTGGAAGATAAAAATGTAATTATTGTTTAATAATTCTCAATTAAACATAAAAGATTTATTGAACATATTATGTTCTTTCTTTTTTAATACAATACCATATTTTTATTATAAGCAATAAGTCATGAGAGACTGTGCGTTTTCAGTGATTTTGGAACAACAGTAATAGATAATAGATTTGTGGCTGTAAAATAGCTTCTATTAAAGTCTATCGATGTAACGCAGGTCAGCAGAGAATGTATCACACACTTGAGCGACCAACTGTATAATATGATGACATCAAAGTCGTGACGTAGAAAACCATGGCGCAAAAATTCCACTGCATTTCAGTGACCATGGCCCCCCAAAAATAACTCAAAGTGCTTGTATCAGCTGCACTGGACCCGCTTCAAATCCCTTTCTTCAAAGTTATAACCTTGAGGCCTTTTCTGCTGATCTCCCTGTTCAGACCGCAAACGGATGAGCTGAGGGTCTGTATTGAGGTGTTCTCTAGCCAGTTCTGCCCCCGTCATGACAGGGACGAGTTGTTTTTTTTCTGCTTTCAGCCACTTTTCTGAGTGCAGTGAGCACCGACTTACGAAAAGGGTGGGAGGAGGAAAACACACTATGTAGTCTGCCAACGTCGATGGCCGCTGGATCACTTCAGGGTGACGCGGTCTTGACCAGGATTCGATCTTAACATCGGGGGCCATCGTTGCCAGGCACGGCACAACTGTCTGGCACTGTCAGGGCGGATCTCAGCGTTCGAACATGCTGCAGAATAGCAGGCCTGACAGCCTCACCAAGGCCATTAAACTCCCCTTACAGCGATCAAGGTTATTTCAGATATGAAAGCCTAACTGTATGTGTGTTCCCACCCATCTTTATCTGTTTAATGATGTGCAAAGTTGGGCTTGTTTCATTATCTCTCATTAATCATGCATGCCCACACGACTGAAGTTTCAGACTTTCCCTCTTGCTGAATTAGAAGTGGAAGTGTGAGCTTCAGAACTTTAGGTCAATTAACTCAGAAAAGTAATCAATGGCACTTAAGTAATATAACTCAAACTTGAATAATACTATTTAAGTCATACTGTCTGAAGTAGGATGGATCCTGTTCAACCCAAGGAAAGAAAGTCCTAAATGCTATTATTATCATAGACACTGTGACACAGATTTACTACATAACAAGGGATTCACTCAGCGTGTATAGTGAAGTCTTTGGAGTGGAGTCTGCTTTGGTTTCAGTACCAAACCACAGGAATTGGCTTACAGCTACAATTTCACCAATTTATGCTGCCATTACTCTATTGTAATCCCTTTCCAACTGTACTTTTAGTGCAGTTTGGCTTAGCCTGCAGCGCTTATGGACTAATTGTAGCAAGTGATTCTGGGGAGACATGGACAGTTATCCAAGCAAGTGTACCGTGACTAGTCCATTGGTTACTACCTTGTATCCCACAGGAAGGTCTTGACAGTCCTGTGTGCACCCACTGACTCGGCGGTTCAGGCACTCGTTCACATTGCAGTTCCTCTCGTCTGACTGGTCTCCGCAGTCGTCTCTCCCATCACAGAGGCTCCCCTCGGAGATGCAGCGTCCATTGGAGCACATAAAGAAGGAGCCATTGCACAAACTCCCTGAAAGAGCAATACATAACTCTCATTGGCACAGTAGCTGGAAAACGTTTTTCACTTCTCGACAGATTAATTCTGTTCAGGAACGCTCCCCTGGTCTATAGTGCCTTTTGACCAGGGGAGCGTTCCTGAACAGAATTAATCTGTCGAGAAGTGAAAA
>OMOV01028190.1:10268-24198 GCA_900312565.1 Beryx splendens | reverse complement strand
ATAGCATCTCTGGCGATCTTACACCTGGCACGTTCACACTTCCTACAGATTTGCCACCACCTCAAATTACTCACACGCAGGTTTTGCTCTGGAGGACTGAGATCCGATCTCAATGAGGATAATGAGAACGCATTAAAAATACCAGGTGTAAACGCAAAAGGCAAGATCGGATCGTTTATTCTCCGGATAACGTGTCCAGATACAGATTGTATTTTAATATCAGGTGTAAATGGGGTGTAAAAATCAGCAAAAAGTAAATGAATGCAGATGTGATCCTGAATTTACTTTTTCTTTTATGGACGCAAGGTGTACTGTCATGCCATTAAGCTAAAGCATCCAGGAGCACAAATGGCGGCTGCATTCTGTGTAACACGATGGAAGTCATTAAGGTGCCTTTGCAGTAGTATTGCAGAGAGTCAGAAGCTCTTTTAACCGGCAACATAACGCGCCGTGCTCTTGTGTGAGTTACATGGTTGTGTACCCCTTTGTCAGAGGACGAGAGATGAAAGGGACGGCAGCCAACAGATTGTGGAAATGCCCTCAGTGCAGAGTCCAGCTGCTGATTGTGCCATTTAAATGCTTTTTTGCTTTTACACAATTCAGTTCATGCCTCCACAGAGAGAGAGGGAGGAAGAGAGAGAGAGAGAGATGCATTTTCATTTGAATAACAGAACATTATCTTGCCAAATGGGTTGGAACGACAACAACACACAAACATTCGCATCACCATTCAAACACTGCATTCACAAACCGTACACTGGAGTAGGTGGACTGTGGCGAGGCGGTGGGTACTGAGAGGAGAGAGCAGGTCCTAAGTATGTGCACTCATCTTCAAATTTGACAAGATGTCAAAGCCCTTCTCCCCCATGCTGGGAAGGGAGAATTTCCGAAAGGCTCAAGTCTATCGTAGCAGTGCATGAGAGCCTGTCCACATCTCAGCCAAGACAAACTGTGCCTGTATGTGACTGCGTTCCCTCTCGTCACATGAGATGTTTCAGGCTGTTAGACTGATATACCACTGCAAAGTTATATAGGAGCAGCTGCCTGGAAAATCCAATCAAAACACAATAGAAGCAACTAGCCAAAAACCCGCAGTGTGTTCCTGTGCTCAAAAATTGTTTGTCTTCTTGAGTTCTCCCGGTTGTTATCGTGTTACCTTCTTTATCAGAGCATTTGGAGGTTTTATGGTGATGTGATTTATATGGGCTTGTGGCACGTTAATGATGCCAGGGAGCCTTGCCTGCCATCCATATTCATGAACAACTGTGTTTGGGGAGCTGTGGAAGATGGAAGGAGGAGGAGGGAGTGCCACACGGCCGCCAAAAAGTCTCCCGGGCACAAAGTCTGGATAGCGGAGCTGCTGAGGGCTCGAGTTCGACTGCCTGTAGGCTTGGGCCCACCTGAACATCCAGACCAGTCGCATTCCCAGAGAGTAGATAAATGGTTAGAAACGAACAAAGAAACCACATGCTGAGTAACCACATCTGATATGCAACTGCCAAACTCTAACTCTTGCCATTTTGAATTGCTTATCCGCTGCTTGAGCAGTAGACTAGCAGCTAATAGGCTATAACCCTGGACTATGTAGGATCCCAAAGGCAGAGCATGACAGGGGTGCTGCTGTAGGGTGCCCTAAGCTGAGGACATGTAGTAACACCTTACCACCATCCTCTTAATCCCATCTCAACAACACATTCCTCCAAAACACAGAGCCAAACTGAGAGGATAACTGAGACATGTAACGCTGCCATTTGCAGTTAACTGCTTTTGGACAATAAGACACAGTATGAAGCCCAAAAGCTTTACGATAGCAGACTGGAGGATGTCTCCCAACTGTGACATTTGGCAACAGACTGGGACACAAAGGAGATTACAATTTCATAGTTACAATCAGCACAGCAGTACAACCTAAAGCAAATAGTCCATGAATCGATGGGGTCGCCAGATCAATCCAAGGGTGTGACTTTGCATAAATTTCCTATTTATAGAGAGTAATTAATTCATTATGATTCATTACTGACAAGGTGACAAAAAAGGTTGTGCGCTGAATTTGAGTAAAAATTTATAGAACAGCGATGTAGTAATCAAACTTTGTAATTATGCATTTGTGCATTCAAGTGCCTAACTGTGAGGTCTGGCACTAATTTAAAAGCTGCATTCATCGTAATCTATATCAATAGAGAAGGCAGCGGGATTTCACGTCCTATTAGCGATCATGACCTAATCAATGAGCTGTGCCTTAAAACAGCTGACAGCTAATTACGAGGGCAGTTCTCTGTGTGTCGTGCCATTCAGGTAACCAGTGGTAATTAAAGAGGAGGAAGAAATATCTGTCTAAGGTTCTTCATAGTGCAATGGAGGCAGTGCAGAGTGAATTGCGTGGATACTCCCGGGTGAGGCCTAATTTGCTCCTGAGCAAATCAATAAAACCATTCCAGCTTGGTTGCTATGGAACAACATACACTAAAGCACAATAAACATTACCTTGGGGAAATTGGAGAAAGAATCTCACTGCTGCTATTTTGAACAATGTCTTGTTGCCTCCTCTGGAAAAGAAAGACGCCGAGTGTTGTCAAGGTCATTATGTTTTGTCCAATCCTCAGAGGGGTTTCCATGTAGTTTCATTACTGCAGCAACAAGCACCAAAGTCAAATTATTTTCTTGTACCAGAGTACAAAATGAAAACACACATTTTGTGGTAAAAAGGCTCCTCGCATATGGCAGCTAACCAAACAGAATTATACATTCCATGACACTGATCATAAAAAAGGAGGCTGGTTAACTAGTCTCTCTGATTTTAAAACCTTTGATAAATTCATACACTGTACACTTCCATCCATATAGGGATCATCCATAGAGGAATGTAATCATAAAATCATAATCATGGATGTTTTGAATTCCAGAAGTTGCTGTACACACACTCGGTTATGTATCTCTGGAGAGTGACATCGCTGTATTTACCTCCAGAGGAAAGATCATGTACAACAGGGAAACTGACATCTGTAGTTTGATTAGCATGATTAAAACACAGTAGTGAGAAGGAACGGCATGGTCTCCGGGTCAGGCAGATAGATATCCATGCAGTAAAATTGTATGTCAGTTAGAATTTCACCTTCTGGTTCCCTCCTAATCTCGGTCACTCCTCCTACAAACCCCTCCAGTCCCGCTCATTAGCGGAGCGGTGAGAGGCCCTGCGCTCAGGGTGTGTGGGGAGTGGATGTGTGTGTGTCTCAGACGGGTCAGAGAGGCCATGCTTTAAAGCACGCTCTGACCGGATGAAAGCACGCATTTGCAGCAGAGTGATGAGGTTGTTGACATGAAGCCGCTGGTGGCAGCCATACCTTTCAAGCTGTGGACGAGGGTCACCATGTCTAAGTGTCAGCACATGAGGGGGCGAGCGAGAATTCTCTATCTCTTCATGGCTGTGGTTCACTTCAAAGTTTGTCTCTCAAACTGAAACAGAACCATGGTGTGCTTCATCTGTTTTCATTTCTCTTGATCTATTGCAACGGTAGGCCGACTGCACAATCATAACTGATTGATATATATGATAAGTAAATCTTAGAGATGAATATTATAAATATCGGGAGTGAAAAGGGCACTTACAATCAAAATAAGTCAAATTAAGTTTTTAACATCTATTAATAGTAATTGTTAAAAAAGCATAATACAGCTCTTTCTGAGGCATTTAAACAAAATAACATTGAACAGTTTCACAGTATTCCGCTATTGTTTATTTTAATAATAGACAAAGGGTTATTATTATAGTATGACAGTGCAAGAGGTGTCTTGTATTGCCAGCCTCAAATAAGCAGGCACCAGACACAAGGAAGAATGATCCAGTCCATCAGTGAATGAGAGAACACATTTATTCTCCACCTTCTTTGGCTGTGTATGAATAGCAGCAAAAAAGAGGGGATTGTACCAGCCTGCCAACCAATTCAAATAGGCAAACAGCAGGACATGCGCTCCCTGCCAGACAAGCTACCATCACGGCAACTGTTGCCACGACGCAGAGCTGCCAGCCTTCGTTTGATCAGTGAGCGTCTAGGATGTGACTGGTTCCAGGATGAATGGTGGGGGGAAGAAGGTTCTTAAATGTTGTGTAATTAACCTCTTCACTTGCACATATTCCACTTCAGACATCAGAACTACTGACAGGCTGCTGTCAGCAACCTGCGCCAATCAAGCTGTAATCTTCGAGGCACAGAGGGAACACAAAGAAAACATTTGGGCTGTCACCACCATGGTGCCTCTGAAACTGTCTGATGAGACAATGCACTATACCTCATTGTTGACAATGAAGGGGCCCCTCAATGCTGAAATGGAAACGCCTGAGGAGGGAAAAAATCCTCACAACTATAATCAGCGACATCTAAATGTGTAAATGAAAACAGCGCACATAATCAAAAAGTGTGAGTGAGGTGCAGACGAAAGCACAAAAGGTAGGCTGAGGCTTTGTCTGATTGGTGGATTAATCCAGAGGTTGGGCAGTGACAGTTTGATTATATATTTTCCAGTCATGGGAAACATACAAACTGTAAATGCAATACAGTCAATTCATGGTGTAAGCTATATGGAAAATGGAGGGGTGTGGGGCGAATATATCAAAATGTATCTGCATGCAATACATACCACCTTACTTGCATTTCTTCCTTTGCATAATGGAAAATAGTGCTGATGGTTACAAACATAGTCCTCCATAAAATTTGCAAAGATTTCCATTCAGATATGCATTGCAATCAAGTTTAGATGGTACGTTGTTACTATGCAACAATGGTTTGTCTAACATCCTGCATCCTTTTAGGACACTGCATCACCCTTCTTGAAAGTCAGAATATTAGTCTACATATATCTAATAAGTCTATTTCAAATTATCATATGAATACAATTTCCGCTTAACCACTAAATTTATCTACACCAGCTTTTTGTCACTTTGTTTTTACACATTACTTTCTACTGAGAACTGCAATTCAATTTCACAGTACAACGTGACTGGGTCCAGCCTTCAATGCCAGTGAGTAAAACAGAGCAAAACAACATGTTTTCTTGAGATACTGGTTGAAATACTTTCTCGCACCTGAAGGTTGTTTATGCGCAGAAAGCCCATTCTGAGAGAGTGACCCACAGAATGGAGATGCTGAGAAAGCAATCAAAGCCCTGAAAAATCAAATGTCCCTCAAAAACACAGCAAAGAGGTTATCCTGGTGAAAAGTGGAGCCAAACGCATACAATTCTGCTGTCCAATGAGCCCAGCAAATCCAATTCATCTTATCAGCAGACATAATAGAGACCTGAAATCACATTAGCCTTTGCTTCTCGTGAGTTACTGTTCAACCAAGAAAAAGACAGACATTTCTCAGCGGTGCAATGCTCTTGCAATTTAAAAATGTAGTGAGCCAGCCAGGAAAAGGGACAGGATGTACGGCAAATGACTTGTCAATCACAGTGAACTGAATGTGAAATCATTCGAGCGGAAGAAGATGCTTTACAATCAAGCGCTAAAACGTGACCTGCAATCTGCTGATGGAAATATCTCTCACACGACCTTTCGCAATGCATCTCCTGGTTATATTTCTGAAACTATGTGTTATCAAATTATATGAAATGTCAGGGTTTCACTTAAAAAACGTTATTTTAGGTCCAGTGAGAATGATGTTCAATACAGTGATATTGCCACGGTGTTGATAAAAAAAAATATCAAGCCAAATATAAACCTCCAGCTTGCATGTAAGACCTCATATAGAGTTAACAACTGCAGTGAGTGAAATACACTACACACAAACACAGATGTCCACAATGATAACTAATGTGCAGGTCTTAGCAATTCCATCTAACCTTAAACACACCAACGATCTTCATCCTCTGTCTGGCCTACCTCTGCAACGTAAGATATATTTGACCCCTAATCCCCACACACAACACAAGAGGTACCACATCAAGCCTGTGTCCTTGGGCTGCGTTTCGGCTCACTGGAGTGGGAGGAGTAAGCGAGCCACCCTGTAGCCCCGGTTCTGCTGTCCACCAGATGGTTGCTGCTGGGAGCCAGCGAAGAGCCTGCCTGGTGGTGGTCACTGAAACTTAAGTGTAGAGGGGGCGGTCGGTTATGAATAAACGTCTTCAGACAGACTAATTAAAAAGGTCTTTTTCATCACGCCAGCCCATCTGTTAGAGAGCGCAACCTAATGGAAGTGCCCGCTAGTCCGTTTCACTGTGCAATTAACAGCCACGTCCCTGTGAGCACTTTTTGGTTCCTCTATGGGAATAATGAAATATCTTTATGGACACTGATCTCCTGGGTGCAATCTGCAGATCTTTAAAAGGGCCGGCACCAAACCAAGACCTCCGCAAGAGATCCAAGTCATTAAGCTGACTGTAGTGTACTGCAACCTATCCAACAACTGTAATCACGCCTATAAGTCTATTTTTTCTACTCAACTGTTTAGAACTTTTTCAGTCATGAATATTCATTGTGCATTAACTCACCGCATCAGTATTCCAAAAGCATTTTAAAACACTGCCTCTAAACAAAGCCTTTATGTAAATCAGTGGTTATCTACAAGCAATCTGGACCGAGGGACAACAAGACCACAGATGAAACAAGGTCAACGCATGAGGACGAGACAATGCTTCTCCTCCTCATCACTTGACAAGGTCAGTGCATCATGTGGTGGCCAAACATGATACACTCATGACTGTAACATGGACTATTAGCATGTCATGAGTCAACATAGTAAATTCCTGTACAACGACAGAAAAATTTATTACATATTAAGAGTAAAAAACATAGAATAGATACTGTAATGCCCTCATCTCGGTCGATGGGAAAAAATACAAATAAATCTGCCTCTGGTGTGCCCTATCCTTCCACCATACGTTTCAGACTGTATAATAAAATAGGATGACATTGCCCTTGCCTGTTGCCAGCTCACTGTCAGATAGCATCAGAGACGGGCTGTGTGTGTGTCTCCATCACCTACACACACAGTAGCTTGCCAGCTAGCAGGTCAACACACAGCGGGCCATTTGAACTCATGATCCATATCCTGTTCCTCATTACCGCCCAAACCAGATAGGTTGGATGAGGACTAAGGGAGTTCAGTGATGGTAATACAGGGAGGGGGGGTTTACATGATGCTACAAGATGATTCACATTATAATTTGGACCAATATGGCGACTCATTATCCCTATCATCTATATCATTACAACTAGTAATGGCAATGCTCACTCGTTCCCTTGCCTCACTTGGCCCTGCTGCATGCTAAATTACATACAGTAAACAAGGTTAAATCCTTAGTGATTGATCATTGCAGTTGTCTCTAAAAGGGCAATTAATTCACTTTCTCATAATGGATTGGTCTGGTTTGATTTAGTGCCCGTAGAGTTATCTCAGCTCAGTGGCAGGGTGTTAGACTTGTATGGCCACCCATCCAGAATTTAGAGTACTTACAGGGGATATCCTTTGGGACCATACCTCTGAATGCTTTCTCTCTTGGTGCAAACTCCTCACTAATGCAATCTGTTTTGGGGGAGGATATGTCAATAGTTACGACCCCCCTGAAGCCGGGCTAAGCAGACAGAGAGACAGAGTGTGAGCCTTACATCTCGCCTAGCCTCTGATAATTTAAGGACTTTTTCTCTGCACCAGCTTGTTTTAATTACTGAGAATAAGTGGCAGCATTTGGTCAGGTTTATGGCTCTTCTTGAAAGAGCAAGCTTGGTTTAGACGGAACAATCTGTGGGACTGCAGAGCTGTAAATCCAGACGTGAGCAACTACTACCACTAACAATGCAGAGCAGATGCAGGTAGAGGATTCATGAATCCTATTTACCGATTTAAAAAATTTTTTTAATCAACATCCAGTATGACTGGAATACGTGAGGACATCAAAAATGACAAACGACAAAATAACAAAAAACTGCAGCTCCTCAATCATTTTGGAGGATTTGGCGCAGGATCACTAGGGTGCAAATTGCATGTCTATAAAAAACAAAATTTACTAAAGCAACAATGGAGGTGCAAAAAGGAAATCAAAATCACAAAATGTTTCACCTACTTTGTAGAATCATGACAGGAAAGAAAGAGTTGGAGAGTTCGATTCAAATACTGAGCTCTAATGAAACAATAATGTAGAGAAAAGAGTACGACATTAAGAAAGGGAAAGATATCAAATGGATTGGGAATTAGAGTGGATTGGAATTTATTTTAGAAGAAAACTTTGGATGACATGGTGAGGTAAATATGAGTAGCATGACAAGAGAATGAACTTTGGAGCTGACAGCGCCTGCTAATCGAGCAAAGAAAGCATCATAACACTGAGGAGCGCTCCAGACAGGGTCAGTGGTGGGTTGGGGTGAAGGGAGGAACTCCAGACTTTTCACTGAGCTCATTTCTATTCTCATCCAACACCCGACTCCCCGCTAATACGGCGAGAGCCCCGAGGCAAAGAGAGCTAGAGAAAATTGGGCTGACTGGACAACAGCAGCCGTCAGAAGTCAGCAGCAGTCCTGGCCAACTGTCTCCATTCAGACCTCCAGCGCCAAAGAGCGACGAGGTACGGTCTGAGCTGCCAGGTCTCTTGAGTGACTTGTCACAAGGCTTTTACTGTCTGCCAAACCACCGCAGGCTGAAGATTTACAGAATACTAACTCCAGTAAGATTCCTGCTGTGTAAATACCCAACATTTCACTGGTTAGAAACACATGAAGTGGCACATTTGAGTCAGGTTATGCACAGACGCTAGGTGGAGATGTGCTAGAGAAATCTCTTCTGCACAGTGAGCTCTGAGTAAGATGGTCTAGGTGTCAAAGAGCGCCCAAATCCACTGCAGCCAAAAGCGATGTCTGGCCATGGATTTGATTAGAAACACAGTGACCAGCTGCTCTTGCCAGCCAGCCAAATCAACCTCCTATGCTTTTGATCAAATTAGAATTAACAGGGAGGAGACAAGATGTTATTGCACAGCATGGTTCAATTTCTAGCTGTACATCTCTGCTCCTCTACAGTATATTACTCAACAGGAGCCCCTGTATCACACTGAGAAGGAAACCCTCCTGATACAGGGCGTAATTAATCATGCTGGATTCGTACCTTCTCTCATGATTCCATTTCCTGTACATCAAATTCAAGACTTTTATGATCCCAATATGCCAATGTTGTTTCAGATTAGCAGAGACAACTGTTCATTCTCTGGATAGGAGCACGCCCCGTCTTTGCCCTTGTGATGTTTCCATGTGCCCACCCTGTTGGAACAGGCTGAACAGCAGGCTGATATTACATCTTGTGCATTTTTTGTCTGTTAATGCAAGTACATCTTAGATGATTCACAGATGTTTGGTCGAGACTATTTTTTCCCTATCCAGTTAGATTTTTAAATGTATCCTGCAACAAGATTCAAATGATTAATGAGATACTATAGGCCTATTCAGCATAACATGCAGACCTGTTTTATTCTAGACCTAACAGGCTGCTCCCCTGCTCTGCCTATTGAAGCTGCATGAAAAAATTAATGATGAAATGATGAGTAAAAATTGAGGACATCCTTATAATTGTAATAAATGCCATGACTCTCAACCAGCTGTATGAAGCCTAACTGTAGTTAGCTAAATAGGAAGCAGAATATTAAGCTCTCCCCTTTAGCCATCCCAGAAGTTACTCCCTGCTCTGCTGTTCCCAGCTCTTTCTATTGATAATACAAAAATTAGTGGAAAAATAATAATAATAATGATAATGATAATAGTAAGATATAATAAGAAATTGAGAAGAGCATCCCTAAAATTGTAATAAATATCATGATTGTCAACTAGCTAACTGTATAAAGCCTGTAACAAGCTAAATATCAAGCAGAATCTAAAATCATTTTATCCTATAGACCTACTATTTTTGGCAGCTCACCTGTGCAGAATCAGCAGCTGCTCTCTGCTCCTAACAGCGCAGGGGGGGAATGCAAAGCAATGGTAAAATTTAGAGCGTGTAGGAACTGATATAGTGTCTCTAAATTGAAATAAATAGAATCATTGTCAACCAGCTAACGTGAAGCCACGCTAACCTTAGCTAGCTAACATTAGCTTATGCAAAGCAGACTTTTTAGCTAGGCATCACCTTCAGCCATCCCGTCCCTCACCTGTGCAGGTGTCATGCCCCGCTGCCCCCTGCTCTTCCTGTTGGAAGTTACGTTACAGACAAAAATAAACCCAAAAATGTTGGATTTGTTGGATTAACATACGTTACATCCTGAGACTGTTACGTTGGCTAGAGAGCTGGTAAGTTATGTTAAACCAGGTAACGTACGCTGTGTAACTAGCTAGGTTACTAGAGACTACAACATTTCTATTGAACCAAATGCAGTAACGTTACCGGTCAACTTCTCACTTTGAGAAAATAATCAATTGTCCGCTGCTTTTCCTGACTTGCTTAACGTTAACGGGTAATACCTCTGCATGAAAGTGAGTATCTGGCGTGACCGCGCAGGCAGGACTTACCTGTTGCCGCTAGGGGGAACTTGATATCTGACTTGCAAGAATTTGTTCGCAATTTATTAGGCCTTTATTTTGCATTTAGAAACGTAGCTACCATAGCTGCTATTGGCATCTATATGCATGACCACCAGACACACCAAAATCAAATGGAACAGTATTAAAACTCATTTTGCCTGACTCATTCTCACTTAAATGGAGAACACTGCAGATTTACAGTAATAGAAACAGCCATAACCACACAGTGCTTCTAATATGATAGTTAAGCTTGATGCAGTCATTTGATCTAGTCATATGCTCTCCCTTGGTGGTTGGGCTGCTGTTGTACACTGAGCCTTTTCTTCTCTGAAATGATGTGGAAACCATGAACATGTGGTGTAGGGGAAAAAAATATTAAACTGAATCATCAATAAGAAGAAACATTTTATTCACAGGTACTGTAAAAGTAAAACACAAGCTGCCATATCATACATTTATACACAGGGTTTGAAAATCCTATACAAAACCAAGGATATTCGAAAATATGGGTTTTGATATGAAATATGACCTTACATATAATAATTTCTTGGAAAAAAGGTCTTGGTTTGGTAATAGTTATTTAATTTATGAGCCTAACCCCACATTAGTGAAAACTGAGGTTATTATAAAAAATTAGAATGGTAAAAATGGAGTAGAAATCATTCTTAAAAATGATTAAAAAATCTCATGCAGCATCTTCAGAGAGGGCCTGAGAGAGTATATCTTTGTAAAAGAAAGAAAAAAAATTCATATTTGTCATAGTTATAGAAATCAAACACACCAAAATACAACAATGCCAGTTTGTTATTCTTAATAACCATTTTCACTGATCAGCTTTATTCTCAGTGTTTCAGTCATTTGATTCACATCAAGCACATTCTGGCAGCTACAAAGAGCTGATACCATGATTGATTTTGCTAAACAATATCACAATCATTTGCTCTTATTCACTGCATCATTTCACAGGAAACGCTTCTCTAGTCTTTGATTGAGACACTGAATCAAATTTGTTAATCTGTCTTTCCATGTGAAGAAACGGGTCGGGGACAAAAGAGGCAAGTGTACTTAGACCAGAGTGGGGCGGTGGGCCACACGGCTGCCCTTGGTTCTGTACTGAGGTTCTTACAGAAGTTGGAGTGAATTTACTGGAATGCATAGAACCGAGGCTTGGCAGCGCTTGAAAGAGCACACTATAAGAGGCCGGCAGACTTGTGCCATCTCATCTGTGCCCCTTTGTTGTTTACAGTGTATATGTAGCACCCAGTCCAAGCCCATTTGGAGAGAAAATGGGCTCACTGATGAGCACCGCTGTGAATGTAACCACTCATCATGCTATCCTCACAGACTAGTAGTGGAGGAAAGGTTAGCTCTCTCAAAGTAGGGTTACTCTAGGTTCCCTGACCACATAGTGAGGCACCGGAGAGAGCGGCTACATCATGAATAATCACTAACTAGCTTTCACAGTGGCCCTCTGATTGATATGTTTTGGCTTAGTCCCTCTTTTCAGTTAGATAAACATGGCCAACCACAGCTTGAGTAAGCTCTTCCTCCTCCTCCTCCCCAACATAACTGCTGCTCTATCTTAGTGCATCCACTGAGACCCATTTTGATCAAGGCAACTGGAGGGAGAAAACATTCACTCAACCCTGCTAGCTTTCACAGGCCAGCTGGCAGTGGATGAGTGATAACAGCAAATGCAGTCCTTGATGAGATAACATAGACCAGTTTGAAAAGCTAGAAAACTACAGAACCAGAGAGATAAAATAAGGCGCAAGAGGCTGGATGAACATGGATAAAACGTTGAATGAGGTTTTAAAGATGAGAAAAGGCAAAGTCTGGGAGCGCAATAACATTAGCTTATTGCTTTTTCTTTTTTTCCTCTTTATTTTTTTTTTACCTACAAAGGATATTTGTACACACCACATAATCATATAAATACACTATACAATGCAATATAAAATATTTTTTCTTAAAAGGAATATGTTCAGGGTTTGCTTAGGTATGCTTGTTAAGATACCTGCACCATACGAAAAATAATGACTCAAAACAAGACAAGTAAAAAAGGCACTTCCGTGTGTTGTTCAATGACTCTTGAGTAAGTGATGGCCACTGTCTTGCCATGCAGGCAACAGCATTTGTGCACACGTTTCGTTTCTCCCCCATTACAACATGTCCTGGACAACGAGGCACTGCAGCTAAGTGGTAAAGATCTCCTCTGTTTTCATGCAAGGACCCACTCTCATCTCATCTCTTGTCTCTTGTTTCTTGTCCCTTCATTCCAGTAACATCTATGGACTGGCTGCTACATTTCACCATCCTTCCTCTTTCTCACTTCCTCAAATCGCCATCTCTACTTTCTTTTGTCTTCAGACTTCGACTTCCCGCAGTCCCTCCTGAGTGCCAGGCGCCGGCATGCTGATGTCGAAGCAGGTCACCATCATGACACGGGACTTGCATAGGTTGACGCAGAACTCCAGCTCCTCTGTGGCCTGTCCCAAGGCCTCCAGGTACTCTGGGGACTCTTTATCCAAATCCTGGTCCACCTCAACTGTTGAAAAGGGACATGAAGGTTGAGTTAGATGGTTTGTCTTCTAAAATTTGGACAAACACAAAAACTATGTTCTCCTCATGCTTCCCTTGTGAAAAGAGAAGCATTAAGCAGTTACTTACACTCTCCGATCCACTTGCTGGGATCCATCATCAGCCGGGCCTTGGTCTCCTCCAGCTCCTCACACAACGCCTCATGCTTCGCTCTCAGCTCTCTCACTTGCTGTTGCCTTCTCTCCAGTATCTTCAGCTTACTGTTGAAGTACAGCAGGCCCTGACAGAAAAAGAGAGATTATTGAATACAATGAATGGTTTAGAAAAAAATGGAAAGCCCCAAGACTAAAAGTAGGTTTCAACATTTTAGTAAAAACTAAAGTTCATGAAGAAGCTGAGTGTAACCTGGCCATGCCATGGCCATAATGAGAATGAAGTAGACCAACTATAAATATATTAATACATCCTATATAATTATACAATTTTCTGCAACTTCCACCATGTACACAAAACAGCAACTACCAGCACAGTCCCAAAAAAAAAGTTTAAACTACAGTATATGAAAACCACTAGCAAACAATTTCTGAAAACTAACAAGCAAAACTGAAATGGAAATCAAAATAGAAAATAAAAAAAGATACTTAAAAAATGTGAAACAAAGAAACTATGTCAACTCAATGAAAACTGAAAAACTATTGTGAAAAACTATGTGCTATTTTGTGGTGCATATTAATAACTGTGGCAGTTTTCCTGGTATTGTGATGTAAATATTCCTGTTTCATCTCATAGTGGGCTGAATCTAACCACAGATTATGGTTATGCAACTACTGTACCATAATGTACCAAACAATCACAATGAAAGATCAGCTCACCTTTTCACCATCCTCAAATGGT